>JAQIWS010000033.1:0-83504 GCA_034696085.1 Stigmatogaster subterranea
ATTTTTTAGAAATTTTGAATTTTTTAGAAATTTTGAATTTTTTAGAAATTTTGAATTTTTTAGAAATTTTGAATTTTTTAGAAATTTTGAATTTTAGAAATAATATTTTGGTGTTGTATTTCTTTAAAATACCAAAAAAAAAATATATTTTGCCTTTTTTTAACACTGAGTATCAGGTTACTCAACTTGGGGTCAAAAATATTTTCTAAAAAAAAAAACAGTTATCTTTGATATTTGTGACGACAGTTAAGACTCTCTATTACGTATTCAATTCCAGTCTCCAAAATTATCTATCGAAAAATAAGATATCGAGTTTTAAATCCGGCAGACTAAACAAGTACTAAAGCTGTGCAGTATCAATATAAGTATCATATCCAAAAATTTAGTTGCAATCTAAATGACTTAACCACGATTTAGCTACAAAAATTCAAAAATTTTCATCATGAAGCCACTTTTAGATATGTTTTTAGTTGTTTTATATGGTTGGCCACTAATTTCTAATCGTGATGGTTATTTTCATCCTTGTCCGGTGAGTGAAATTGCATTAATTTTAAACTAATAACCGTCTTTGCAGTGTAATTTTATCTGTTTTACCGTTTTACTGAGTTTTCAACTACTTAAAATCAATTTTGAGACTATAATATTTCCGAATTATGAGGCATAAATCAATCAACCATTATATTTTTTTCTGCAATTTATATTTCTCACAAAAAAATTTCTCCTCGAGTTCAAAAGGTGTTACAGAATTTTTCAGTCACAAATTAAAGACAAAACGTGATTTTATTTTTATGAACTGCGCTTGAAAGTTGAGTAACTTTAACACCGTTGCCCTTTTACAGAACGAAGTGGTTGTAAAAATGTCAAGCTGAAAAGAGACGAAAACTTTTCCTTGTACTTTATTAAGTCTTCACCTTGATCCTTAACAAGGTCCAACCTGTTTTCTTTTGAAGAAAAATTGAACTTGAGTAACTAAGAAGTTGATTTAAGGAGAATAAACCTCGAGTAGGCTTTTTAACCGTTAATTTTTAAAAGGAGACATTTTGTTTGCTGCTTGTCAAGGTTATTTTAAAACAAGGGGAGAAAAAAATTAATTTTTTTCTTGCAAGTTTTAATTTGCATAACGGGAAAAAATAATTTATACCGAGACATTTTCGACATTCTTATGACTTGTAAATGTTTTTGTGAAGGTGGAAATGAAATTTGCTAATTTCTCGTTGTTTTAACGTGTTAATTTGGATTTAATTAAGCAAAGGATAATATTTAAATGAAGTTAAATTAAAAATAAACTTTCTTAAGAAATTAAATAATATGACGTCATATTACATTTTATTTAAAATGGCGGGTTATGTCGTCGATCTAAGTCAATTTTTTGATGTTTTACCACGATTTAACGGGTATTATGGATTAGTTTTATCAGGTTTTATATTCAAAATACTAAAAATGGTTTATTTCAATACAAAATCCCAATTTTGCGCAATATTTTTTAATATAACTCCTAAAAATTCATTTTCAGTACCACGCACTTAGCATTATTTTATATCTTTACAGACATTAGTAACCCCATATTACATTAGATTATATCTTAAAATTAAACTGTTCTCATCAAGGTCATGTTTTTAAACATAAAAATTCATATTGCAAACTCTGCAAACCCAAAACCAACCTTTTAAAACCTCTTTTCCACATTTTATTACTCTACTTAAAGATTTCGTTTTGCAATTTCAACTTTTTATTAAAAATTTCTCATTTTTTTCTCACCCCCCTGTATAAAATTATTCAGAAAAACATATAATCAAGTATTCAAATCACGTTCTTTGTGATATCAAAACGCAAAAAAACCCAGTAGCACCTTAGTTTTAAATTTTTTGTCCTCACACTTATTAAAATATTTTTTTGTGAGGACCTAATCAGAATTCCTTTCTCGCAAATACAGTGATAAATTAACTCTCATTTCAAACAGGAAAAAGATCGCAAGGTGAATTTTTCCGTGTATGTCGGGATGCCCAGTGCCCAGGTGATGGAAATGATGAATTGCCCAACGACGCAGAATCAACCACCAGCATTCATGTCCAGCAGGTCGACGGTCCACGTTCCAGAAAATATTGAACTCCAAGATGCGTATTACGTCAATGGCCAAGGTTGGAAATTTTTTTTTATTTATCTACATTGCAACATTCTAACAAAATAAATATTTTTAATTCATAGATCACGCAGCTTTCATGCGCGCTCTCACCGAGCTCACGTCGACCATCAAGCTGATGGAACAAGAAATCAGGATTCAGGTGAGCAATCTCTTGTTACCAACCACAATTTTCTACAATAACAACACACCATTACTTATTCCACAGACGCGAGAAACCAGAATTTTGCGGGAAACCTTACAAAACTGCGCTGCGTGTAAAGGTGAGACGTCGGGTCAATGTGGGTTGAGTGATGAGGTTAAAATAATTTAAATTTGAACAACAATTTTTTGTATTCAGGTGGAAGTCAGTGTTGTGGTTGCAATGTTCCAGAGAATTTAATCGGGTGTGATCGTAATCCGTGTTATCCCGGGTCAATTTGCACTCCGGATGAGCACGGAGGGCACATTTGTGGTCCTTGTCCAGCTGGACTTGAAGGAAACGGGAGTGTTTGTCATGATATTGACGAGGTGAGTTGATTATAGCCTGGGAAACACCGTAATTTAAAATATTATAATATTTAATTCAGTGTTTACTCGCTGCTCCGTGTGATCGACGCGTTCGGTGCACAAATCTTAATCCTGGTTTTCGATGTGATCCTTGTCCCAGAGGATTTCACGGTAATGCAGTTCAAGGCGTTGGTCTCAGGGACGCTGAACTTTATCGACAGGTGCGACAGGAATTTTTATCCTTTATGATTTTGCTCTGTAAAACCGGTGTTTGTTTTTATTGTCAGGTGTGCACTGACATCAATGAATGCGATGATGGCAACAACGGAGGCTGCCCTGTAAATTCAGTCTGCGAAAATCTCCCAGTAATAATTTTGTTTATTATTAAAAATCAGTTTTTATTTCATTTATTTACTTTTTTACAGGGTTCTTTTAGGTGTTCGAGTTGTAACGAAGTTGGTGTTAACTGCCCCACTAAACCAAACGTTTGTCTCGACGGCGTTGTTTGCCACGAAAGTGCGTTGTGTTACCGACCCCCTGGATCACCACGTTACTTGTGCCAGGTAAACTTTGATCCTTAATTTCCTGAAAAAAAATTTTGACGTCAAATTTTGTTTACTTTTAGTGTAAAATCGGTTGGGCTGGGGATGGCAAAGTTTGCGGGAAAGACAGAGATCTTGATCAACGACCGGATGAGGAATTGGACTGCGAAGCTGAAACTTGCCGAAAAGACAACTGCGTTTTCATCTCAAACAGCGGGCAAGAAGATGCTGACGGGGATGGCGTCGGAGATGCTTGTGATGATGATTCGGATAATGATAAAATCCCAGACTCAAGAGTAAAAGAGTAGAATATCGGTCGAATAATCTAGAATTATTCTTGACTAAAATTTGGATATTACAGGATAATTGTGTAACGGTTGCGAATTTCAATCAAGAAGATAGAGACGGTGATTCTGTTGGCGACGCTTGTGATAATTGTCCATATGATCAGAACACTGATCAATCTGATGTCGACAATGATAAAATCGGTGATATCTGCGATCGAGATGCGGATAATGATGGTTAGTAGTGATGGATTAATTGGAGTTTGATTTAATTGAGAAATTTTACTTGATAGGAATTCCTAATTTGAAGGATAATTGTCCGTTGATCGCTAATCCCGGTCAAGAGGATAATGATAATGACGGTGTTGGAGATGTTTGTGATAATTGTCCGAATAACGCAAATCCGAGTCAGGTTGGTTTATAGAGAACTAAAATCTAAATTTTGGAAAAATTATTGGTGATGTTATATTTAAGAGCGACAAAGATAAAGACAGAGTTGGAGATGCTTGTGACACCGACAAAGACACGGATAAAGACGGAATTCAAGATAACATCGACAATTGTCGAACAGTTCCAAATTCTGATCAATTAGACACAGATGGAGATGGAATCGGAGATAACTGCGATTCCGATATCGACGGTGATGGAGTTCTTAATCCGATCGATAATTGTCCTCTTCGTCGAAATCCTGATCAAAGAGACGAAAACAGTAAGAAATTAATTATTTATTAAAAAGTTCTGTTTGAGATTAATGAATTTTTTAACCTTGACTTTTGTAGATAATGACGTAGGAGATTTGTGCGAATTAGATTGGGACGGTGATTTAGTTCCAAATCATTTAGATGTTTGTCCGAACAACAGTTTAATCGACACGACTGATTTCCGATCATATCAAACCGTCGTACTTGATCCAGAAGGAGAATCTCAAATTGACCCTAATTGGATAATCTATAATCAAGTAAATTTTACATTCAAAAACCAAAATTAACATTTTGGTAATTTACACACAAATTTACAAAATGAAATATTTAATCTCTTAGGGCGCTGAAATCATGCAAACTATGAACAGCGATCCTGGTCTGGCTGTCGGTAATAAAATTTTAAAATATACATAAATTATTACCTAACCTCGAATATAATGGAAAAATTTCATTAATTAGGATTGAATTATTTTGGTGGAGTCGATTTTGATGGCACCTTTTTCGTCGCGACGGAGATTGACGACGATTATGTTGGTTTTGTGTTCAGTTACCAAGATAACGGGAAATTTTACGTAGTGATGTGGAAGAAGAAGACTCAAACTTATTGGCAGTCGACGCCATTTAGGGCGGTAGCTGAGCCTGGAATTCAGTTGAAAAGAGTTAATTCTAACACTGGACCCGGTCAGATGATGAGAAACGCGTTATGGCACACTGGAAATACAGAAAACCAGGTAAAAACCAAATAATTACTCAATTAACTATTACAACTCTTTACGTGTTTAGGTAAAACTTCTGTGGAAAGATGTCAACAACGCTGGTTGGAAAGAAAGAGTCGCTTATCGTTGGCTTCTGATGCACCGACCAAAAATTGGACTTATTAGGTTAACAGATTATACGGAGTAAAAAATAACATTTAAAATGTCGCTAAATAATCGCATTCGTCGAATTAGGTTACGAATTTACGAAGAAAATCAACTGATGTCCGATTCTGGAAACATTTACGACAGTGATTTACTCGGTGGACGATTGGGAGTTTTTGTTTTCTCTCAAGAAATGATTATTTGGTCCGCATTGGCTTATCGCTGTAACGGTAATACACACAAAAAAAATTTTCGAATTACATTAAAATATTCAAATTTTTCCCATTTTTTTTATTATTCTTCAGAGGCCGTTTTACCAGAAGTCTACCGAGATCTTCCCCCTCATTTACAATCCCAAGTCCACGTCGACAACTCAAACCCACAATACTTGTACCCACCGCAGAAGTAATTCACCCAAATTTACTTTTTCTGGGATGGGTCTTCAACCTACTTTACATTAATCACAATTTCTAACTTGTTAAAAATTTCGATAACTCTGAAAATGTCTATTTTTCTAGATGAATTCTCTAAAAACAAAACTTAATCTTCAGTGTAATAATTCTTAATCGTGTACATGATTCAGTTTCAGGGCAAGAAAAAGTTTACTTAATCATCGAAGAACGAATTAAAATACAAAATTGGTTTTAGTCATTTACGGAATCGTTATTTCCAAAAAAAAAAAGAGAAAATAATATTTAAGCGTAGTAATTAAGATTAGCCTTTTTCTTCGCTTGAACTTCCAAAATGGCGTCCATGAAATCTTCGTGGGTTACCATCGTTGCCTCACGTCGCAAAGCGATCATTCCCTGGATATTAATAAATAAAAATAATTTTTGTAAGAAATTTGTTTTATCATTAATTGATAGTTGTAAAAATATATAAATTTAGTTACAGCTTCTACGCAAACGGCTTTGCATTGAGCTCCGTTAAAATCGTCGGTTGATCGAGAAAGTTCTTCAAAATTAACGTCGGGGCTAAAAACGAGAAAACGATTTAAAACAGATTTAGTTAAAATTACGCTGTAATTTTTATATACCTGATATTCATTTTTCGAGAATGTATTTGCATAATCCTAGCACGCGCTTCTTCATTCGGATGCGGGAATTCAATTTTTCGATCTAATCTTCCAGATCGGAGTAGAGCTGGATCCAAAATGTCGACTCTGTTAGTTGCGGCGATCACTTTGATTTCCGCGTTCGAACTAAATCCATCGAGCTGATTTAATAATTCCAACATGGTACGCTGAACTTCACGATCTCCAGCTTTTTCACTGTCAAATCTCTTAGTACCTAAATTTAAAAAAAAAAATTGTTAATCATAGAATTTTTAAAATAAGTTAAAATTCCAACCAATAGCGTCCAATTCATCGATGAAAATAATCGCGGGAGCTTTTTCTTTGGCTAAAGCGAACGCATCACGAACGAGTTTCGCACCATCTCCGATAAACATTTGTACCAATTGTGGTCCGGCCAATTTCAAGAATGTTGATTTAGTTTGCGCAGCGCACGCTCTGGCTAATAAAGTTTTTCCAGTTCCAGGTGGTCCGTACAACAAAACGCCTTTTGGTGGTTGAACTCCTAAATTTTCAAACCGCTCTTTGTGGGTCATTGGGAGAACGACTGCTTCGATTAACTGGAAGAGTAGATTTAATTAAATATTAAATCTTAGAACGTCGAAAGTCTAAATGTTTAAATAACCTCTTGAATTTGTTTATCTAATCCACCTATATCGCTGTACTGTTCAGTGGGCCTTTCGTCAACTTCCATAGCTTTAACTCGAGAATCATACCTAAAAATTAAAATCAAATACAATATAATAAATTATTAATAAATTTTTAATTTGTGTACAAAAAGTTTAGCAAACTTACTCAGCTGGAAGAGTTTCTAAAATTAGATACGAATCTTTGTTCACTCCAACCAAATCACCTGGTTTCATTTTTTCCGGATCGACGAGTCCAATTACAGGTAAAAAATAAGTCTGGTAAATATTAACATACGGTAATTTATATATTGTGTTAAAATAATTATATAGTAGAAATTTGATTTTACCTGTCGAGTGGAAGTTTTAATAACAGCGCATTTTCCTTTTCTCAACGAATCTAAATCAACATTAGCGCCATCTTCTTCAGCAAAATCTTGAGGATCAACATTCAACAGCTAAAAACAATAAATATTTCATATATCACTCTAACGTACTTGTAATAAACGAAAAATTAATATTTACCTCGATAACGTTTGATACTAAATACGGTAACGTTTTGTTCACTTTAATTTTTTCATTATTTTCTTTAATTTTTTCCCGTTGCGCTTGGAGCTCGTGAGAAATTCGCATTAATTCGCTCTTCATAATCTAAAACACAGTACCAAAAATTATTTTAATATTTTTTTTAACGATATTTTTCTTTGTAAGTCAATAAAAATAAAACTTACTTTTATTTCATTATCGAGTAAACGTGTTCGACTGACGATTTCATCCGTCGACATACGTAATACTTCTTCAGCTAAGGCTTCCTATTACAATAAAATATCATAGAATGAAATAAAAGACTACATTTAAAATTTATTTTGCAAAAATTTGGGGCAAAAACAACACGAGTAGAATGCAAAAACTGTCGACTCATCTCCAAAATAACGAAAACTCAGTGTACATCACACGAAATGGTTTGGAGCCGTGATTAAACGAAACATTACGGTTAATTAAGCAAATCTACTCGAAACAAAATTAATTTATTTACCTCTCCATCTTCCCAAATCGATTTGTCTTCCAAAGTCGGCATTGCCAGTTTCTCAACAGCCGCCATCTTACTCTCAGTGGAATTTAGTCTCGACTCTCGAACCAGAAACTTTCTCCGGTTCGAGATTACATTTCGTGCGTAAAACAACTGTTTCACTTATTAACCAATAAAAATAATCATGAATGTCGTTAAAACTCTTGCTGTTCTAATAATTACGGAGTACAATTCAGCATGGATTAACCATGAGCAAAATACACGAAAAAATTAAATCCTTAATAAATCAAATTTTGTTCTAAATTCAGGTCTAAAAAATTAAACAAATAATAAATTACAATTCTTCATGGATTAAAAAAAATTCCATTAGCAATATATCGACAATATTTTTAAATATTAGATACTCATCAGGTCCGAACTAATAAAAAATTCTTCCTGTAAATATATAAATTTCATTATGTTTACAATATTCTTAAATAAAACTGTTTCTTCGAGTCCAAATAAAATGGTTTGAATCCCCTCAAAAAATTTCATTACGTTTACAATATTTTTTAATTAAATTTCAATATAATTTTACACATTGGTGGGCTGATAAAAAAGTCAAAAATTGTTATTAACATTTCTTGCTGTAAATATAAATCGAAATCAACGTTTTGTAATTATTTACATGATTTTCGTACTTTTATCTTAGTTATACATACTTTGGAAAATCGCAATTAATCAGGTAACAGTTTGACAACGTCGGGCAATTTTTCATCAGATTGCAAACTACCGAAATTAAACAGATAATTCTTATCGTGTTTTACAAAACCTCCAGTAGCCAAAGAAAATCTCTTTCCATCTTCAGTCAACTCCGCGTTTACATTTTCTTCCTCGCCATCTTGAAAAAACCCCGCACTCTTCACGGAATGCCACGTACCATTCGAACTCCTTTTCCAAGCCACCCCAAACTCAGCCTGTCGATCATATCTTCCGTGTCGACGATAAAAATCTCGTATCGACGAATGAAACCCAGATATAAGAAACGGTCGATCACATTTTAACTGAACCGTCGCAATTCTTTTCCAACTTTCATTTTCGTTATCATAAAAATAACCAGTAAAAGTCACGATATTTTCATGTTCCCACTCAATCCTCAACAAACTATGATAAACTTCGTCTAATTTCCACGGATACATCAAACTACAATGAACACCGTGTTCATCGCCTTCGAATCTTCTCCGTTGAACGCCATCTCCTTTCTCAATTAAATTCGGTCGACTATAAACCGGATAATCCCCGTTTCGATTAGCAGCACTACGTGGATTTCTCTGTTTATAATCACCTAAACAACTAAACATAACGTGTTTACTTTCTTGGTAATCATTGTGTAACAACATCAAATCAACGTGATCGACTCCGCAAATCGTAAACTGAGTCCCGGGAAATGTTTTCCTCACTCTGATTTGATTATAAAACCACTCAATATTCTCAGTTTTATCCCAGATTAAACCGATGTAACTTGCGCGAGGAGAAATAAATATCTCAGTTGCTCCTTCAGCAGCTTCTCCAGTTAAAAGAACGTACCACAAATCTCCCGCATAAAGCCCCGAAAAACTAACAGCTTCCGCAGTGAGCGTGCTGTCACCTGGATTTTCGATGTAAAGTTTACCTGGAAGAAAATAAAAAGTTAAAATTTTCATTTTTCACCTGTATTTAATCAAATAAAATTTACCTAACTCCATGTCATTCACACGATTCCATCCACCGCTGAATTTCGTTTTACCCCGAGTTTCGTTTTCACCTATGCTGATTTTAATAACTGCCCCAGCGTTAAGTAAATTATTACTTAAGCCTATTGACACCTTGATGACTCCAGATTTCACGAAATTCACTTCCCAAGTTATCTTCGTGGTGGTACTATTCCACTTTTTGATCGCGTGATGGTTGTATTGGAAATGTCGATCTGATAAACTCGCGGTATTGGCGGTAAGTTTGAGAAAAGGCAAGTTTTTCGTCTCTGGATTTGGTCCTACGTCACTTTTTGCGACGACCACACCCATGACTACCTGTCATTAAAAGGTAAATAAAATATATGAAACCATAAACTTTAATCTACTTTTTAATTAATACTTAAGAAATTTTCATTTTCACGCGAGTTTTACACAAAATTTTTGATTTTACCGAATTTCACCCAAATAACAAAACCTGAATAAAAATTTCTCACCTGAAATCAAAACCTCGTAGCAAGCGGGTTTTTGTTTTGTGGTTAATTTTTCACAAATTATTTCTATATCACGTTCTCACTGGTTCAATATTACCAAGGATACTAATCAATAATAACTCCACTCAAATTAATTTCCCCCTTTTAATGCGAAATCACTACAACCACTATACCAACAGGTAAACAACCTATTCGTCACGCTAACATACTTTTGACATTCACTTATTGATAATTTCACCAAACCATAAAAAAATTTCAACTTCAACGAACTTAAAGTGAAGTGCACAGAATCGATTCTAACAAAAATTTGTAAACTAATAACTCACTTAATTTTTTTATTGTAATTTCACTGTCTGAGAAGACATCTTTTCTTTTATATAATCATCAATTCCAGTTCTAGGTAACGACCGGTACTCAAACCACGGAATCTGAATAAAAAAATTATTTTATTGCGTTATTTTAGTACTCATTACCTAAAATTATAAATTTACCTCAACGACTTCGTAACCTAAAATTTTAAGCTGACGTCGCTTCATATTCGTCATTGGTAAAGGTTTACGTGTGTTTTGGGTGTAACATGATCTTCCTCCAACAACGAAACAAATGCTAAAAAATATAATTTATTCCAATTTACTAAAATTAAATTTAAAATTATTTATAAAATTATAAACCTTTTTCCAGTTAAGGGTGCGGGCTGACTGACAAAACTCGATTTTAAATTTACTGGAATTGGTTTTCCATCGTCGTTTAAGTTGACTAAAATATCTGAAAAATTTCGGACAAAAGCAAATAAATTTGATATTTTGATTTCTTAAGTATTTTATTTACCTGGTAGGTGAAAATGAGGAAGGATTTGAATAACAGACACGAATTGATGTCCACCCACCACGCGTGCGAAATCCGATTTGACTTTTAATAACAAATTTTCGTAAAAAGATAAATTTAGATCCATAGATTGAGGAATTCTAGCACCATCTTGCTGCAATGATTTAAACAAAATTTGACAAATCTAAAACACGTTGAATCGTTTAAATTTAAAACAAAATTATTCTCACCTTCCAAATGACTTTTCTTTCCGCAGAGGTTAAAAGTTCTCCATCATAATCCGGTAATTCCAACCGCACAGTAGAATCCAACACGTAATACTCTCTCTGTTTTGCATATTTCGTCCTTTCTACAACCGAAAAAAACAAAATCTATAAATAAAAAATCTTATTTTTCCACAAAAAAAAGATATTTTTTGTTACCTTTTACTAAATTACAAAACTCAGATTCAAAAACTTGTTTCAGCAGATCCAGTGGAAAAATCTCGTGGTAAGCTAAACACAACAAACTAGACACCAAATGAGCCGGGTATAACTTCAATTCTTCTTGTCGATTTTCACCTCTCAATTCGTCCACAACAACGGAATAAAAATCAGGTAATGTCTCGAATTCATGTCCAAACGTCGCGACACACGTTAATAAATTACACAACTCCTTCAACCGAATTTCTGACAAATTACCCAACATTTTTTTAGTCAACACTTCCATAAACCTCGGATGATCGATTAAATTTGTCGTCGTAATCAATCCCATGTTTAAACTCGCCGACGGATGCCATTTGTCGATCAAATTTACACTGTTATCTAAAATATTCACGTACGACCAAGTTAAATTAGCTCGTCGACTGTGTCGAAGTAATTTACTATACGCCGACACTGCTAAATCGGGTAAAATTTTCACATCATCTTCAAATCGTTTGGCGATAGCTTGGAGTAAAATATCCGAACGAATCTGAACAAAAAACAAAAATAATTAGAATGTGTCAAATTTTTTTTAAGGATAAAACTTACGATATTTTGAGTTTTAAAAAACGCCATTGCTATAATACCAACTTCTTCACTCGTCAAACTCGATAAACACGTCAAAACTTTGTCTTCCAACGCCTTCATAATTTTTGGCGAACAATCTCGTTGTAGATTTATATAAAACATCAACTGAACAACTTCGTGACACGTTAATTTGGAAATAAAACTCTTCATGTTATTAATCATAGCTGAGTTATATGCGTAAATACGACTCAGTTTGAGTAAAAAATAATAATCAGCGATTAATAATTTTTGACGAATGCTCCAATTTTTAAGTCGATTTACACATTCAGAATCCAAAGCGCCGTAAATCCGTCGTAAATCACTGGAAAGCGGATCGGGGTTTAAATACAACGTTTGAAACACAGTTTCGAGTTCATCGTCGTTGATTTTTGGTAAAAATTGGCGTATTTCTCTGCTCAGTTGTACAACGTCAGATTTTTCCGCTTCTTTTTCGCATTTCACGTGAGTGACAAATTTGGACCACAATTTCTGATCGATGGTTTTAATTTCCGTAGATTTTTGCGTGTTGAACAAATATCCGCGATACTTAGTTGATTTTTCCATCACCGAATGACCATACTCGTTTTCAAATTCGTGAAACAACTTGCTCGACGCGTTTCTTACACAAAAAATGACGAATTTTCGACGTTTGTTGATCGCAGAAAACCGTAAAATAAAATTCACCATGTTGATACACCTAAAATACAAATATATAACATAAATCACGTGTACCGGTAGATTTATTTAGGGAATAAAAGCGAAAACAATTTTAACGAACTCACGTGTGTTTCACCTGCTGGTGAAAAATAGAAACAGGCGATGGACTAACGTTACCTTAGCGCTGTTGTTTTCAAGAGTTATGCGTGTTTCGGTTTCGTTTTTAATCTGAAATAGTAAATAAATAAACAAATCACATTAATAATTCTGAAAATTGTAAATCAAGATAAAATTTAAATCTACAATTCGTAAAAATTAGGAATAAACTTAAAAAATTAAAGTTTGTCTTTTACAAAAAAAAATGTTGTGTACCTCCCATAAAAATCCAGAAATGAACAATTTTTAACTCATTTCGCGTTAAGAGCAAAATATCGATAAAATATTTTCAAAGGATTTTCAAGCTAATTTTTAATCGCTGCGATTCGTTAATTTACTGTACTCTAATTCAATGTTTGATAAACCAATAAGACACTCCATTAAAAATTGCAAAAAAATCAATTTTATGTGCGGATGTTCATCATTAACACTCACTTTTCAATCTAAAATAAATCTATAAAAATTACTGCAATAACACTTGCAAATTATTTTCCAACATCGATGCTCGTTTTAATCCACTAATCTAAAAAACAAATTCGTTCTACTCATCAAGCATCAACATCGACCTAAAAACTATGAATTTCATGATCTATTACCAACTACTCACCGCTACATCCACATTAGCGTGTACCGTGGATTACATCGACGATTACACCGTCTTAACAATTTTAATCTCAGTTCAAAAACCAGTCGCGGTACGACATTATATTAACCGTACACATTTTTACCACACGCTAAATTTCACCCAAAATCTTTAACAATTTTTTTTACAGCCTGATTTCATCACGAACTCAGTGTGCAAATTACCAGATTGCGACGAATGTTTTATAAGTAAGATAATCCGAACCACACCACCGATATAATAATCCTATAAAAGCAAATTTTCCACACTTAAAGCGAGTATTCAACCGTCGTTTTCATCAAACGTAAATCACCACACCATCGTTACAGTGTCCGATAAGAAAAAAAGGTAAAAATATACCTGTACAAAAAATTTACCTTACTCAAATTATTTTACAAAATTTCCAGTTCATTTTTCGATAATAATAAGATTGTACTAATCGCGTGGGTGAGCGATACTTATACATTTCATTTACCAAACGGTAAGTATGGATTATAATAAATACCACTAAATGTTTTTTTTATATTAATGCACGCAGGAACTGGGTACCAAATTGGTAAGGGTACTTTACAAAAATACATCGATCTAGGAATACACATTTTTGACGTAGACCGTTTCAACGGTATTTATACAGATTTTCAATGTGTTTTATATAATGGTACATAAGTTATTTATAACTTTTTGCAGCTCTCTCTGAAACTGACGTGTGGATTAAAATTTTCATAACGAATAAAAAGTGAGAAATTTGTACATAATTAATTCTACATTATTTTAAGCCATAAATTTTTTTTCACAGATTAAAACCGATTCAGTCTATATTGGTGGCAAGGACCAGTGGAGAAATACCTCCTCAAAAAGAGGGTGACACTAAGACAACAAATTACAAATTTTGCAAAATATATTTTTTTTTTGTAAATTTAAATCGATATTTTAAATATTTTTTACAGTGACGATCGACGTTTCATGCGTTATTCCGCAAGGGCTTACTTTGAATATTTCTAAATTTGGCGTTCACACGCACAAACTAGGAAAATTAGTGACTGGATACGTCGTCAAAAATTGTCCAGATCACTGTGAGTGGAATTTAATCGGTCAAGCTCAACCGACGATTCCGCACATCCAAGTACAGTATTATGATAAAATTTTCCCCAGTGAATTTAACGAGTCTAAAATAAATTTTTCCAGAAATTTCTTCCAGTGGAAAACTCATCCTTAATCGCAGAAACCGGCGATATATTGGTAAATATATATATAATCCATTACTATTTTTCCAGGCTGCTCGTTGTACATACTTCAATTACCAGAATTTCACCGTGAACATTGGGTAACTCAAACTGAAAATTCCGGTTTACGTGACTACAGTTACAGTACTAAATAAATATTGTAGGCTTTTAGCAGGTGACGAAATGTGCTTATTCGACATTTTAGCAGTAAGCAACCAAAATGACACTGACTTCACCATGAATACGTGTTTCTCTTCGGGAAATTATACTTGGAAATCTCATTCTTACCTCAAAAATATTCCACAGTGAGAACACTTGACACCATTTAGTCAAAGTGAAAATTCTTAATTAAAACAGTGTATTTCGAAATAGTTATGCACTACCTAGCATTAAATCACTCGTTAGTTGTCAATTACTCTAAAAAAAAATAATTTTTTTTTTGAAAAATTACATTTTTCTTATTTTATTAAAACCAGAAAGCCCAAAAACTACTCGAGCAATTTTTGTATTAAATTTCAAACAAACACAGCTTTATTAATCTTTACTCTCCACAAGCTGCGTCAACAAATAGCAGAAATCACGGCCACATATATAAATTACTTTGTCAGCTTTATTAATCTTTACTCTCCACAAGCTGCGTCAACAAATAGCAGAAATCACGGCCACGTATATATAAATTACTTTGTCTCCATCGTCACTCACCTAAATTCGCCGTTTCTAAACCCAAACCACAATAAACGCAATCATTTTTTGCCAACTGCTCATCGCAATTACTTCAGTTCTAACATGCGAATTGGAAGACCACGGTGAATACGCTACTTTAACCATTTCAATTCAGGTGCAAAAACCAATCGCAGTAAGTACGCACCTTTATAATTAACGTATGTTACATTTGAGAGAACCTACTCAAAATCTTTTTCATTAGCCGGATGTCCAGTTTTCAACTGTTTGTCCTTTACCTCGATGCCACCCATGTTACATAAGTAAGAAATACCTGTACCACATACAGTCTAACCCGCTTAATTGGGCCACATCGGGACGATACAATTTGGCCCTATTAACTGGCTTCGACTGTATTCGATCCTGACTACATAACAACTTAAATTTATCTCATTTAACAGCAAGTTTTGAACCATCGCCTGCGTTAAAAGCTGCGCATCACTCTGTTTTAAGAGTTTGCGAGAAGCCAAGCGGACTTCAACAAAAGTTTGTTCGACAAAAGTTTATTTACCAACAAAAGTTTGTTTAATTTATTTCTGTACTAAACAAACATTCCAGCACTTTTTGCTTCGACGGGACTGTACTAGGTGGATGGGTAATGGATACATTCACATTTCGATACCCAGAAGGTAAACACGGTCTGTTATAACGATATATGATTATACCTTATATTATAAATCAATACAGGAACGGGAGTCAAAATTGGAGAGGGTACATTGCGAAAATACGTCGGAATGAGAGTGCATATTTTTAACGCAACACGTTTCAACGGTATTTACACACACACACATCAGCCATATATTTAATGTTAAAACTTATTACGACATACTTTGTATAGCTCTCACAGATCCGGATGTGTGGATTAAAATTAACATATCGAAGAAAGAGTAAGAAATTATGTTTCAAAATACGAACTCACGTTTATGTCATATTTATTACTTCATCATCACAGACTGAAACCAATTCAATCCGTGTTATTGCAAACCACTGATGGAGAACTACCCCCACGAAAAAACGGTACATTTCTCTATAAAAATTTTAATATCGGCAAAACTTGACTTTATTAATCACGTGCAGTAAAATTCGACTTGTCGTGTGTCGTTCCCCAAGGTGTTTCCTTACAAATCGTCAGTTATATTGGTCACACCCACGAGTTAGGTAAAAAATATTTGTTTTATTTCAAATGATTTTACTTAAATTTCTTCACTAAACCAGGATTACTAGTAACTGGATATGTACTCAAAAATTGTCCCAAGAACTGTCAATGGAATCTAATCGGGCAAAGTGCAGCATCGGATTGGCATCACCAGGTTTTGCATTTAACTGCTAGAAATAACTACCGGTAATCTAAAGCTAACACTTCAATTTTCAGAGATTTCTCCCAGTGGATAATCAATCGATAATCGCAAATGGCGGCGATATATTGGTAAAAACATATCATAAAATTATCTTAAATCCTTATTACTATGTGATACAATTTTTCAGGCTGCACGTTGTACCTATTTCAACAGCAAAAACGTTACCGTCAATATTGGGCAAGTTACATTGAAAATAATAAATTTTAATTAACAAGTTACAATTATTGCTATAAATGTTTCAGGATGTTGACAACCGAGGAAATGTGCGTGTTTTCTGTCATGGGAATAAGCAACGTAGATGATGACGACTTTACCGTGAACGTTTGTCCAATTTTGGGAAATTACACCTGGGAATCCGATTCTCGCCTCAAAAATATTCCCGACTAATTAAAATATGCAGTATTTTGATTTCGTTACCAATAATTCAATATTGTACTTTCGAGTAAATAAAACTGTGTAATGAAGTGAATATCGAAATAACCGTCTCTCATTGTCAGAAGACTATTTCTAAAAACTACAGGGCAATTTCTGCGCACAAATGTTGAACAAACAGCTAGATTAATCTTTACTCTCCACCAGCTGCGTAAACATGTAACAACTGACTGAAATTAACGCCAATTAATCACTTCGCATCGATCTCACCCACCTAACCTATACAGTTACCATTTCCAGACCAAAACACATAAACGTAATAACTTATTACTACTTACTTATCGCTACCTCGATCTTACCAAAATGCCGTCAATGTTACATAAGTAAGATGTACCAGAATAACTTATTCCTGACTACTGTATAATTTAAAATTATCTCACTTGTAGCAAGTTTTGAACCGTCGCCTGCGTTAAGTGCTGCGCATCATTCTGGGATAAGAGTTTGCGAGAAGACGTTTCAACGAATCTATACAGATTTTCAATGTTTTATAAAATGATATTTAAGTTATAGTTATAATTTTTTGCAGCTCTCTCTGAAACTGATGTGTGGGTTAAAATTTTCATAACGAATAAAAGGTAAGAAATTTGTACATAACTAATTCTACAGTATTTTAAGCCATGTACATTTTTTCACAGATTAAAACCGATTCAGTCTGTATTGGTGGCAAGGACTAGTGGAGAAATACCTCCTCAAAAGGAAGGTGAAATTAAGTGTATAAATTACGAATATTGCAAAATACATTTTTTTTTTGTAAATTTAAATCGATACCGTATTTTAAATTTTTTTTACAGTGACGATCGACGTTTCGTGCGTTATTCAGCAAGGGCTTACTTTGTATATTTCTAAATTTGGCGTTCACACGCACAAACTAGGAAAATTAGTGACTGGATACGTCGTCAAAAATTGTCCAGATCACTGTGAGTGGAATTTAATCGGTCAAGCTCAACCGACGCTTCATCATATCCAAGTACAGTATTATGATAACATTTAACCCAATGAATTTAACGAGTCTGAACTAAAAATTTTCCAGAAATTTCTTCCAGTGGACAACTCATCCTTAATCGCAGAAACCGGCGATATATTGGTAAATTTATGTATAATCCTTAACAGCATTACCATTTCGTACTATTTTTCCAGGCTGCTCGTTGTACATACTTCAATTCCCAGAATTTCACCGTAAACATTGGGTAACTCATACTAAAAATTCCGGTTTATGTGACTACTATTATAATTATTGTAGGCTTTTAGCGGGTGACGAAATGTGCTTATTCGACATTTTAGCAGTAAGCAACCAAAATGGCACTGACTTCACCATGAATACGTGTTTCTCTTCGGGAAATTATACTTGGAAATCTAATTCTTACCTTAAAAATATTCCACAGTGGGGACACTTGACATCATTTAGTCAAAGTGAAAATTCTTAATTAAAACAGTGTATTTCGAAATAGTTTTGCACTACCTAGCATTAAATCACTCGTTCGTTGTCAATTACTCTAAAAAATAATAATTTTTTTTTTTTAAATTACATTTTTCTTATTTTATTAAAACCAAAAAGCCCAAAAACTACTCGAGCAATTTTTGTACTAAATTTCAAACAAACACAGCTTTATTAATCTTTACTCTCCACAAGCTGCGTCAACAAAAAGCAGAAATCACGGCCACGTATACAAATTACTTTGTCTCGATCGTCACTCGCCTAAATTCGCCGTTTCTAAACCCAAACCACAATGAACGCAATCATTTTTTGCCAACTGCTCATCGCAATTACTTCAGTTCTAACGTGCGAATTGAAAGACCACGGTGAATACGCTACTTTAACCATTTCAATTCAGGTGCAAAAACCAATCGTGGTAAGTACGCACCTTTATAACTAACGTAAGCTACATTTCGGAGAACCTACTCAAAATCTTTTTCATTAGCCGGATGTCCACTTTACAGCTGTTTGTCCTTTACCACGATACCACACATGTTACATAAGTAAGAAATACCGGTACCACATTCAGTCGAACCCGCTTAATTGGGCCACGTCGGGAAGAGACGATTTGGCCCCTTTAAACGAGGCCCCTATTAAGCGGCTTCGACTGTATTCGATCCTGACCATATAATTAACAACTCAAATTTATCTCATTTAACAGCAAGTTTTGAACCATCGCCTGCACTAAATGCTGCGCATCACTCTGGATTAAAAGTTTGCGAGAAGCCTAAAGGGTACTTATTTATCAACAAAAGTTTGTTTAATTTATTTCTGTACTAAACAAACATTCCAGCACTTTTTGCTTCGACGGGACTGTAGTAGGTGGATGGGTAATGAATACATACACATTTCGATACCCAGAAGGTATAAACAAGGTCTATAATAACGATATATATATATTATATATTAAAAAATAAATACAGGAACGGGACTCAACATTGGAGAGGGTACATTACGAAAATACGTCGGAATGAGAATGCATATTTTCAACGCAACACGTTTCAACGGTATTTACACACACACACATATCAATATATTTAATGTTAAAACTTATTACAGCATACTTTGTATAGCTCTCACAGATCCGGACGTGTGGATTAAAATTAACATATCGAAGAAAGAGTAAGAAATTATGTTTCAAAATACGAACCCACGTTTACGTCATATTTATTACTTCATCATCACAGACTGAAACCAATTCAATCCGTGTTTTTGCAAACCACTGATGGAGAACTACCCCCACGAAAAAACGGTACATTTGTCTACACAAATTTTAATATCAGCAAAAGGTGACTTTATTAATAACGTGCAGTAAAATTCGACTTATCGTGCGTCGTTCCCCAAGGCGTTTCCTTACAAATCGTCAGTTATCTTGGTCACACCCACGAGTTAGGTAAAAATTATTTGTATTATTTCACATGATATTACTTAAATTTCTTCACTAAACCAGGATTACGAGTAACTGGATATGTAGTCAAAAATTGTCCCAAGAACTGTCAGTGGATTCTAATCGGGCAAAGTGCAGCATCGGATTGGCATCATCAGGTTTTGCATTTAACTGCTATAGAAAGAACTACCGGTAATCTAAATTCAATTTTCAGAGATTTCTCCCAGTGGATAATCAATCGGTAATCGCAAATGGCGGCGATATATTGGTAAAAACATATAATAAAATTATGTTAAATCCTTATTACTATGTGATACAATTTTTCAGGCTGCACGTTGTACCTATTTCAACAGCAAAAACGTTACCGTCAATATTGGGCAAGTTACATTGAAAATAATAAATTTTAATAACAAGATACAATTATTGCTATAAATGTTTCAGGATGTTGACAACCGAAGAAATGTGCTTTTTTTTTATCATGGGAATAAGCAACGTAGATGATGACGACTTTACCATAAACCACTGTCCAATTTTGGGAAATTACACCTGGGAATCCGATTCTCGCCTAAAAAATATTCCCCACTAATTAAAATAAACAGTATTTTAATTTTCGTTACCAATAATTCAATGTTGTACTTTCTCGAGTAAATAAATCTGTGTAATGATGCGAATATCGAAATAACATTCTCTCATTGTCAGAAAACTATTTCTAAAAACTACGAGGGTAATTTCTGCGCATAAATTTTGAACAAACAGCTCTATTAATCTTTACTCTCCACCAGCTGCGTAAACATGTAACAACTGACTAAAATTACCGCCACGAGTACTAATCACTTCGCGTCGATCTCACCCACCTAAACCACGCAGTTACCATTTCCAGACCAAAACACAATGAACGTAATAACTTATTACTATTTACTTATCGCTACCTGGGTCCTAGCGTGCGACTTGGATGATCTGTATGTCCTTTACCAAAATGTCGTCAATGTTACATAAGTAAGAAGGACCAGAATAACTTATTGCTGACTACTGTATAATTTAAAATTATCTCACTTATAGCTAGTTTTGAACCGTCGCCTGCGATAAGAGCTACGCGTCATTCTGGGTTGAGAGTTTGAGAGAAGACGTTTCAACTGATTTATACAGATTTTCAATGTTTTATAAAATGGTATTTAAGTTATAGTTATAATTTTTCGCAGCTCTCTCTGAAACTGATGTGTGGGTGAAAATGTTCATAACGAATAAAAGGTACGAAATTTGTATATAACTAATTCTACAGTATTTTAAGACATGTACATTTTTTCACAGATTAAAACCGATTCAATCTATATTGGTAGCAAGGACTAGTGGAAAATTACCTCCTCAAAAAGAGGGTGACATTAAGTGTATAAATTACGAATTTTGCAAAATACTTTTTTTTTGTAAATTTAAATCGATATTTTAAATATTTTTTGCAGTGACGATCGACGTTTCGTGCGTTATTCCGCAAGGGCTTATTTTGTATATTTCTAAATTTGGCGTTCACACGCACAAACTAGGAAAATTAGTGACTGAATACGTCGTCAAAAATTGTCCAGATCACTGTGAGTGGAATTTAATCGGTCAAGCTCAACCGACGATTCCTCACATCCAAGTACAGTATTATGATAACATTTAACCCTATGAATTTAACGAGTCTAAACTAAAATTTTTCTAGAAATTTCTTCCAGTGGAAAACTCATCCTTAATCGCAGAAACCGGCGATATATTGGTAAATTTATGTATAACCCTTAACAGCATTACCATCTGGTACTATTTTTCCAGGCTGCTCGTTGTACATACTTCAATTACCAGAATTTCACCGTAAACATTGGGTAACTCAAACTGAAAATTCCGGTTTACGTGACTACTATTTAATTATTGTAGGCTTTTAGCGGGTGACGAAATGTGCTTATTCGACATTTTAGCAGTAAGCAACCAAAATGGCACTGACTTCACCATGAATACGTGTTTCTCTTCGGGAAATTATACTTGGAAATCTAATTCTTACCTCAAAAATATTCCACAGTGAGGAAACTTGACATCATTTAATCAAAGTGAAAATTCTTAATTAAAACAGTATATTTCGAAATAGTTTTGTACTACAGAACATTAAATCACTCGTTGGTCGTCATATATTCTAATAAAAAAAAATTATTTTTTTTTTGAAAAATTACATTTTTCTTATTTTATTAAAACTAAAAAGCCCATAATTCCACTCGAGTAATTTTTGTATTAAATTTCAAACAAACTCAGCTTTATTAATCTTTACTCTCCACAAGCTGCGTCAACATACTGTATAGCAGAAATTACGGCCACGTATGTAAATTACTTTGTCTCGATCGTCACTCACCTAAATTCGCCGTTTCTAAACACAAACAAAGAACGCAATCATTTTTTGCCAACTGCTCATCGCAATTATGTCAATTCTAACGTGCGTTCTAACGTTAGTTATTTTAACCATATCAATTCAGGTACAAAAACCAATCGTGGTAAGCATTCACCTGTACAGTATAATTAACGTATGTTACATTTGGGAGAACCTATTCAAAATCTTTTTCATTAGCCGGATGTCCACTTTACAACTGTTTGTCCTTTACCACGAGGCCACTCAAGTTACATAAGTAAGAAATACCGGTACCACATACAGTCGAACCCGCTTAATTGGGCCACATCGGGATGAGACAATTTGGCCCTATTAACCGGCTTCGACTGTATTCCATCCTGACCATATAACAACTTAAATTTATCTCACTTAAAATCAAGTTTTCTGTGATGGGAATAAGCAACGTAGATGAAGACCACTATATCATGAACTTTTGTCCAATTTTGGGAAATTACAACTGGAAATCCGATTCTCACCTAAAAAATATTCCCGACTAACTACAATATACAGTATTTTAATTTTCGTTACCAATAATTCAATGTTGTACTTTCGAGTAAATAAAACTTGTGTAATGATGCGAATATCGAAATAACCGTCTCTCATAGTCAGAAAACTATTTCTAAAAACTACAGAGCAATTTCTGCGCACAAATTTTGAACAAACAGCTCGATTAATCTTTACTCTCCACCGGCTGCGTAAACATATAACAACTGACTAAAACTACCGCCACGCGTACTAATCACTTCGCGTCGATCTCACCCACCTAAACCACGCAGTTACCATTTCCAGACCAAAACACAATGAACGTAATAATTTATTTCTATTTACTTATCGCTATCTCGGACCAAGCGTGCTATTTGGATAACAACGACGAATATTCCGTTTTGACCATCTCTGTTCCAGTGCATAAACCAGTTATGGTAACTAATAGTAACACATATTTCTAACATATGTTACATTCGAGACAACGTTTAATATGCATTATTTTTTTCATTAGCCGGATGCCCATTTGTCTGCTGTATGTCCTTTACCAAACTGCCATCCATGTTACATAAGTAAGAAATTCCATAATAACTTATTCCTGACTACATAATTAAAAATTATTTCACTTATAGCAAGTTTTGAACCGTCGCCTGCGTTAAGTGCTGCGCATCATTCTGGGTTAAGAGTTTGCGAGAAGACTAACGGGTATTTATTTTCAAAAATAAATTTACTTAATTTATTTCTACATCAAACAAACATTCCAGTCCCTATTGCGATGATAACGGAAGTGTGTTAGGCGGATGGATGCACAACGTATATACATTTCGGTTTCCAAACGGTAAATTCAGATTACAGACTTCCTACGAGTACTGTACCAAACTATGTTATTTTCTAAATTCGAACAGAAACGGGATACAAAATTGGAAAGGATACTATACGAAAATTCATTTCTCTGAGAGCGCACATTTTTGACGCAGAACGTTTCAACGGTATTTATACAAGTATCTAACGTTAGAACTTAACGTAAATTATTTTTTCTAGCTCTCTCAGATTCCAACATCTATGCTAAAGTTTTCATATCGAAGAAAAAGTAAGAAATTACTTTCTGAAATACGAATGACTTTTAAATCATGTTTACTTTTTAAGACTAAAACCAGTTGAATCTGCAATGTTGGAAACCACTGATGGTGAATTACTCCCTCAAAAATACGGTACTATTAAGTTATTAACCAACAAAATTTGTACTTCTGCAAAAAGTTCTTACGGTATATTTTTACATGCAGTAAAATTCGACATATCGTGCGTTGTTCCCAAAGGAGTTTCAATACAAATCACCAGTTTCATGGGTCACACGCACGACCTAGGTAAAAATTACTTTTATTATTTTAAGTCAATGTAGTGACACATCTTTATTAAACCAGGAATTCTAGTGAGTGGATATGTAGTGAAAAATTGCCCCAAAAACTGTGAATGGAATCTAATCGGCAAAGTTAACCCAACGCATTCGCATGACCAAGTTAAGCATCTAATAAATTATATCTAACGAATCTAAAACTAATTCTTAAAATTTTCAGAAATTTCTCCAAGTGGAACGACCGATAATCGTTAAAAGCGGCGACATATTGGTAATAATAACTCATCATAAAATTATCGTACATTCTTATTTACTGTACATCTGAAACGATTTTTCAGGCTGCACGTTGTACTTATTTCAATTCCAAAAGCGTCGTTGTCAATATGGGGTAAGTTAATTAAAAATCACAACCTTTAACAGCAATTAACAAAAATTGCTGTAAATATTTCAGGATGTTCGCAAACGACGAAATGTGCAAGTTTTTCATCCTGGGAATAAGCAACAGCGACGACTACAACATGAACTTTTGTCCCAAACCGGGAAATTACACGTGGGAATCTGATTCTAATCTCAAAAATATTCCCGACGGCGCCTAGTTCGGAATTAACTAAAAACTAATTTTTATTGGGTATTTTTTGGGGGAAAAAAATTCTATTATAATTATATAACCAATTATTCAAAGTTGTACCCTGGCGTAAATAAAACCGTTTAACTTAACCAATTTCAAAATACCGGTACTCATTTATTTTTAACGATGATATTATAACTGAAAAATATTTCTCATGTTACTACGTTCGAGACGTGGCTTAAAATTTACAAAACAAACAAACAATTTTTTATCGCGTAAAAATTACTCCCTAATTAAAACTCCATTCTCCAACCAGCTTCGCAAACACGAAACAAACTCGTAAAACTAAGCGTAAAATTTTGATTCGATCGTCACTTATCGACTACACCTCGTCGTTTTCAACACCAAAAAATAAGTATGAACTCAATCTTTTATTTTCATCAACTTATAACCATTATTTCCACACTGGCGTGTATCGTTGATCGCGACGAAGAATTCACCATCTTAACCATTTCAATCCCGATACAAAAATCAGTCGTGGTATAACTTAACTAAATACACGGTCCTTATACCATAAGTTACATTATTATAATGCTTTTCGCAGCCCGACACCCATTTTCCGGCTATTTGCGAGTTACCACAATGCGAAGAATGTTATATAAGTAATAAATTTAAAATTTGCCAGTAATCTTTACTTACTCAAATTTTTCTATCTTTAAAGCGAGCTTAGAACCTTCGACCGCGTTAGCCGCAGCTCACCACGTTATGCTTCGAACATGCGATAAGTTAAACGGGTAAAACCCCAACTTTTTACTTCAAATACACATCTTACCATTTTGCTAATCTCAGTTCCTACTGCGATACTAATCTGAGTGCACTCGCTGGGTGGATGTATGGTATATACAAATTTAATTTTCCACCAGGTAAGGATATAGCATAACTATAGATATTCTGAATTCAAAATCTTACTTCATAAATATAAACAGGTACGGGATACAAAATTGGTAAAGGTACTTCAACACGACGATACGTCTCTCTAGTAGTACACGTTTACAACGTCGAACGTTTTAACGGTATTAAAACACATTTAATACAAACTATTCTATACAGAATACATAACCACATAATTTTACTTTCAGCTCTTACAGAGAAGGCTATGTGGGTTAAACTTTTCATTACGAACAAAAAGTATAAATAGTATTACAGTAATTCGAAGTATAAAAATAACTGCAACAAATATTGTTTGTCGCAGACTAAAACCGATTCAAAACGTGTGGATGGAAACCGTTGATGGAGAAATACCACCACAAAAAAATGGTACAGTACCAAAATTAATTGAATTTAGTTTCCCAAAAACTAAAAAGTATTTTGAATAGGAGAAATTAGTAATTTTTATTTGATTTTTTCCCCAGTGTCAGTCGACATTTCGTGCGTTGTTCCTCAAGGTGTCTCTTTACATATTACCGAGTACAACATTCACACGCATAAGTTAGGTAAAAACATTTCTCGCATCTTTATCGTTTATGTTAAAATAAATGTTTAATTTTATCAGGAAAATTAGTAACTGGTTACGTCGTTAAAAATTGTCCACGTCATTGTCAATGGAACTTAATCGGTGACGGCGAACCAACGCATTCTCACAACAAGGTACAAAAACCCCAGGTACCAATAAAAAATTAGACTTTAAAATTGTTTCGATAAATTTTCAGAAAATGCTTTCGGTGAAAAATAAGACTCTAACCGCAGAAGGCGGCGATATACTGGTAATAACACACTACGACTTCTAACCAGCTATTACCACCTAATACCGTTACTTTTCAGGCTGCGCGTTGTTCATATTTCAATTATCAAAACATCACCGTTAATTTTGGGTAAGTGAGATTTGAAATTTCAAATTTGTACATCTGTAAAAATTCGAATATTAATTAATATTTCTATAAATTATGCAGGATTCTCACCGACAACGAAATGTGCAAATTCGTTATCCAAGCAATAATCAAAGAAAATGGCGTCGACTTCACCATCAACGTATGTCGGTCTCCGGGAAATTACACCTGGGAATCTGATTCCCGCCTCAATAATATTCCGCAGCTGTAACGATATTTTTTTGTCGCACTTTTAAAATATTATAAAAATTGTAGTTTAAAATTATTTTATGAGTATTCAAACTGTATCCTCAAATAAGTAAATAAATCGGATGAAATTTAAAAAATTTTCTTTTCTCGTGAATTTCGTTGGAATATCTAAACTAATAATTCTCAATATTTTTTTCCCCTCTTGATTCGGATATTTGAAATTTGTGCACGTTTCAACTGCTACGTAGCGGCACGTTGCGGTGGTTATATAAACTTTCTAAACTAATTTTTGCTCAAAAATATTTTTGTTCAAAAAATGTTTCCCGTTTTTACTGAAACCACCAATACCGTACAGGCGTACATCGTAATTTCAAACTTTGCAGAAATTATACCTTAAAAATATCTTCCTACCGCCATTTTTTAAAATTTTCACGGCGTGAAAATTTACCTAAATCATTTCCTAATTAAGAATCCATTCTACAAAACAGCTGCGCAATCACAAACAAACTAATAAAAAATTCCTCTCAACTCTCTCATAAATTTTCAAGCATATTTCACACGGCAACTTCTCCTTAACCGAGTTCACACGCTAAACTTCACCTTAAGGAAAAAAACGACGAAAAATATCAACGATGAAAACGGTACCTTTCCATTTACTAATTCCAACTATTTTACTCCTAACATTCTCGAAAGCTGCGGATCAAAACGACAAAACAACCATCTTGAAAATTTCCATCCCAGCCACCGAAAAATTCAAGGTACCAAACGATACCAAATAATTCAACCCAATTTTTCCCTCCTTAACTATTTATTTATTTCAGGGAGAAATAATTCTGAACGGTACTAAAAAAGTCCCAGACTACGATTCGAGATCTTTCATAAGTGAGGAAAATTCGATAACAACAACCTTACCATATGGTAAAGCGATACTACAAAATTACCATATATTTTCTTTTTCAGCTTGCATAGTACCATCACCAGCGTTACGTCATTTTCACCACGCGGTTGTTTTAGCCTGCGATCAAATAAATGGGTAAATAAGTCAACAAGAAAATTTATTTCATATTACAGTAAATACAAATTTTTATCTAAATCAAACAGTACCGAATGTATTGGTATTCAAACTATGTTCAGTTTGATGATCGGAAGTTCGTACAATATTCGATTTCCAGATGGTAAGGTACACACTTTTTTTGACACGTCATCAAAAAAATTATCATATGTATTTATTTTTTTTATAGGCAGAGGAATAGAAGTTGGTAAGGGTACCAGTAAACGATACATTTCATTGAGTGTTCACGTTGGCGGTGAAACGCCTCCTAAAGGTACCCGTTACCACTCGATTTAAAATTTAATGGAAATATAAATTAAAGTAGAAATTTTTCAGGTATAAAAATTTCTGATTTGTGGGTTGAAATTCACATAAGCCATAAAAAGTAAGAATTTATATAATATGTACTATAATATTATAGTATCACCAAAATTTATCTAAACAGAATCCAACCAATGCAGTTGGTATGGTTTATGAACACAGACTTCATAATTCCAAAACAAAAACCTGGTACTGTACCGAAAAAAAAAAATTTTGTAAATTTGTAAATTTACAAAAATGATTTTACTTTATTTCAGTATCAATCGATACTGCATGTCCTATAATTGCAAATATCACACTTCATATCACGAAATACGCTTTGTTTACTGAGGGTACCGGTAAGAATTATCAACTAGAGTACTAAAATAACCGGTACTGTACTAATTCACTAAAATTTTTAGGGATATCAGTTGAAGCGTACGTGGTTAAAAATTGTAAACACGAATGTACGAGGCAGTTGATCGGTGAAATCGGTTTCGAAGATGAACATAATCAGGTACCGCACCGTACCATTTAAATTGCCGTACCAAAATCGCGTTAATTTTTGTTATTTCCAACAGGAATTTATCCCGGTGGAAAATAAAGGATTAACAGCAAAAAATGGCGATGTTTTGGTAAGAAAGATTTGAAAATTTAGATTTATCTCCAGTTTACGTACTGCGTACCACTTTTTCAGGCGGTACGGTGCAGGTACAAGGAAGACTTGTCCAAAATGAAGTTAGGCGATATATTTTTAAATTTTAGGTTAATGTAATGAAATATATCTTTGATTAATGTGATTTACAGGAATTTACCAGAAAAGAAACTGTGCATGGTTGGCGTTTTAATGAAAATCAAAGAAGGTGTTGGTAAAGAGATGTATCCCAACGTGTGTGTTACACCGGGACTTCCAAAATATTACCCGGGGGTCTGAGTTCGATTACGGACCCTTTAATTAAGTTTTGTTTTTTATTTTTCTGGGGTAAATTGTATAAACATTAAAATGTAAGTCCTTACCTTTCTTGAAAATAAAACGCGAGGTAACGGGGCGATGAATAAATGATGTCATGGTTTTGTTCGCGGTGTCGCAAATTTTTCTAATTTAGAAAAAGATATTTTAAACTTGTGTTAATTCATATACAAACTATAAACAAACCTAAACGCTTACTTTTTCTGAAACAAAATGGTGCCGAGCGTTGAGATGCGGGACGAAGATGGAAGTCATGACGTCACCCATCATCAGATACCATGTGACTAATAAGCTATGGCAATCCAAATCGTGCAAATGTTTTGCTTTTTTACCATTAACGAGTACTCAGGACATATTTAATAACTTCCGACAGGTTTATTTTTGTTTAAAGTAACATATTCTTTAATATATCTACCAACATAACATTTTTACATTCGTTAATAAATTTAATACATCCACGTCGGTCTATGTCTGTATCGGCCAACCAGCAAATCAGGCTCCGCCTCTAAAAATACGTCATCAATTGTGATTGACGGCAACTGAAACGTGAAAAAAGACAAACGCATAATACTTTTTATATTACTCCAACCACTTTATTCGGGATATTACAAGGAATGAAAACACATCTTGTTAAATAATTAGTGTCACAATACAAACAAAGCCATGTTAGGCTGGTATAAAATCAAAATAAATCAAAAAATCAGTAAATAAATCAATTTGTTGTGGAAATTAAATTCAACCAAAATGTCACTGATCTTCACTATTTGTCGACTGCTCGTCCGAAGTAGAATTATTTTCGGGATTCTTGCCCTAAGCAAAAGAATTTTATTGGATTTTGAATTTTTTAAATCTCCAACGTAAACTCAAATTTCAAGCAAAGCGTGGGATGAAAAATTGCACAAAAATTTATTAATTTAAAGCATTAAACAACTTGTAAATATTACAAATATTATAATTACACACAAACATGCAAAAAAAAGCTAGTTTATAAAGCATAAGCGGAAAACAAGTCACAATTCGGGAATAGTAGCAAGCGGGATTGATGATTCGTTAGGCCTATCAATTTCAGGGTTGGCAATGGCGGCGTTAAGTTCAGCGTGCGATTCAGTAGTTGCTGTAGGAGAGGGTTTAGGTACATTCGAGCGAATTAATCTTACCACCCAATCCAGATTCGGTTGGAAATTGGCCGCTTGTTCTCTTAAGTTGTTGACGGTGTCTTGAATCGTTTTTCCAGTGTCACGAACTTGCGTAATCACGAGATTACTCGCATCTTCGAATGTTTTAATCTAAAAAAGATTTAAAATAAAAATTTTAGACAACTTGGAAAATATCCCAACTTATGTAAAGTATGAAAACAAATTGAGTTAAAACCTCTAAACGTTAAGAGCTTGAAAAAATATTTTAAATTTAAAAAAATTTCATTGATAACATTAAAAAAAAATGTTATCGTTTCGTCAAATTAAATAACTCAGACATCCGCGTACTTTGATCACTTGGCTGTACAAATCACCAGCGTACTGTTGAGCTTGCGCAATCGCGGGTTGAAGTGCAGCTGGGATCGTGAGCGAGGAAGACGCCGTGTTGTACACATTAACCAGTCGTTTGGTGACTAGACGTGCCAACGTGAGCGACCTCTGCTCCAACGTCTTATTTCCTTCACTTTGGGGTTCATCTTTGTTCAGTTCCTCCCACAACGCTTGAGCTTTGGCCTGAGCAGCGGCGAGTCGGTCTTTTACAGATTGGTTAGTCGAGTTTATGTTCGTCTTCGCGTTTTGGAGCTAAAGGGTTAAAAATTAATTTTAATCATTCGGAAATATTCAAAATTTTCAAATTTTCAATTTTTCTTACCAAATCCAAAATGATATTCAAATGAGCCAAATTCTCTTGCGTCGATTTCTGCACCTGTTCCAACTGATGAAGAGTAACCCTTTGAACACGTCGTTTAAGTTTACTCGACAACTTAGTAACACGAGCTACCATTGGATCAGTCGTATCGATCTTCACTTCTATTTCAAAAAATTAAAAGTCAATAAATTAAACTGAAAGAAGCCTTATTTTATTAAATGCAAAAAAACAACAACTACAAAAATTATTAGTTAATTAAATTAATCCGTGCCTTCTTTTTCTTCATCCTCAGTCGCTGGTAAATAGTAATCCACGTATTGGTCAGCAACGCTTAGAGTTTTACTCACGGTAGAAGACACGGTTTGACTGACGACTTGACCGTATTTGGTTTCGAGTAATTCGTTCGCTTTTTGGACGCCATATTCCTTGACTTCGGTTGCTTTTTGAACGCTGTATTGAGTTACTTCGCTGGCTTTTTGGACGCCGTATTCCTTGGCAGCGGAGACTTTTTCGATTCCGTAAGAAACGCGGTCTACGGTTGGTTGGACCAAAGGTTGGACGGTCGTAGCGTATTTTTCTTTAGCTTCTTTAGCGATTTCTTCTGGGCTTTTGGAAATGATTGGGAATTTCTTTTCCAAAGTGTCGAGTTGGTTGACCAAAACTTGATCCGCATAAGTAACTAAAAATAAAAATTAGAAAATGAGTAAAAATCTCAAAATTAACTAATAAATTTCTTTAAAAAATTCCTTCCACAAACGTTAAAATTTCTTATTTTAACGCGTAAAAACTGCGTAAATTTCTCGAAATTATAAAAACCCTCAAAATTAACCAATAAATAAATTTCTTAAAAATTTCTCCCAAAATTTGATATTTAAAATTTTTAAAAACCCGAAAAACATTATTAAAAACTTCGAAAAAATCCCTTAATTTCTTTCTTACTCGGTTTCTCGAACTTCTGCACAACCGGTTTCGCAGTATCAGCCGCAAACTTAATGGATTTTTCCGCGGTGTCGAGCGTAACCTTAACGAGGTTGTTGTACTCCTTCGCTTGAGTATAATACTGCGTAGCGTATTCGCAAGCCGAAGCTACAACTGGCAACTGGGACACTCGGTCGACGATAGTCGGTGTGGTTTCTTGAACATCTGCCATTTCGATACTCTTTCTGTACATAAGCTGCGATTAAAAAATAAAACAAACCGTTAAAAGAAAAACGTCTGACTTCAACTTTATAACGTAACGCCGGAAATATCAACTCCAAAGTCCGTATCGTCAAAGTTCGTCGAGTATTAAATTACCAAATGACGATATTTTCTTAAAATTACTAAAAATATTCACCTGGAACACCGATTTAAAGTTTTATCCTTGTTTTCCCGGTTGGAATTCAGTAGAGAATGGATTTCTCACTTGTGAGTTTGAGTTTAAGTAGGAGTTTGAGGATGACGAAATTTCAACCTGATTTTACGTTGGCCAATGAGAAAAGTTGGTGATTAACCAATTGACGTGTGTCTATAGGTGCATAGGCCACGTTGATTAGTGGTTTACGTAAAGGAGTAGCCACGTGAGTGACCGGGAAGTGATTTGAATAATTGGGAGTTTGGTTTTGATGAGTCACTTGACCTTGTTAGTGCGAGTTTTGGTTTTGGTACTACTAGGGTTGAGGGGTGGTAAGAAGTTGGAATTTTTTTTGTGTGTTTGGGGTTTTTGGGGGTGTAATTTGAATATTTTGAGAATTTTTGAGAATTGTCATTTTTAAAGAAAATTTTGTGTTTTTTTGATTTTTTAAGTGAATTTTGAAGTTTTAGAAATAAAATTTGAATATTTTGGAGGGAAATTGGAATTTTTCGGTTGAAAATAAATTTTGAGAATTTTTGAGAATTTTCATTTTTAAAGAAAATTTTGTTTATTTTTTGGGTTATTCTAGTGAATTTTTTGGGACTTTTAGGAATAAAATGAATATTTTAGGAGGAAATTGGAATCTTTTGAGGATTTTAGGATATTTTTATTTAAAGTAAATTTTATTTTTTGGATATTTTTAAATAAATTTTGGGGTAAAACAAAAATTTTTCAAGTTCAGGCATAAATTTATAAATTTCGTGACTCAAACTCATAAATTATTACACATTTAAACCATTTCATCGCATTTCCATTAAAAAATTACTACTTTACACGTATAATTCAAATTCTAGAAATAAATTACTTGTGTTAAACAAGATTAAACCTTCTTCAAATTTGTTCTCACTACGCATAAAAATTTGTACTACGAAACTACGACGTACAAAAATGATAAAACATTCCACCTTGAATAAGTCACGTAATTACGAATTGTGCAAGGTCAATTGCGATTCTTTTTGTATTATTTTATCTCAAATCCGTGTTTTGATAACTGAATAAAGTAAAATTCGATAACGTTGTCGTACGCGCGAGAACAAAGTTCTTTCAGTGTCAAACAAGATAACTGAGATTTTTACAAAATTTCTTCACTCGGAAAAAATGTGTAAAAAAAATAATTAAAATTTGTAAAATTAAACTTAAATATGACATCACTCTTTCAACACTTAAATTTGTCACAAAAATCAATTTAAAAACTTTTTTTTACCAACATCCTTAAGAATTCTTTTCTTTATTCAGTTTTTCCAAAATATCTTCAGGTTGCAAACCAGACGAGGATATAGAAATACATTTATCTCTAGATTTAGTTCCCTTATAACGAAAAATATAAAAATTAGCATTAAATCAGGAAAAATTATCGTGAAATTTACTTTTTCAAAAGTTAAATCACTTTTCCTTATATTTAAAACGCTGGATAAATATTTAATAAGCTCAGTATTCGCTGCTCCTTCGACTGGTGGTGCAGCAATTTGAATATTAACTCCTTCTTCGGTTATATCTGAAATAAAAATTAATTAATTTTAATTCTTTGAGTTGGATTAACAAAATAATTTTCGTGGCTACGAATGAGGCGTTAACACGAATTTTAATTTTATTTTTTTAAATGTAGTAAATGCACCTGTAATATTATTTTGTTTAGCACCTGGCTTAGCTAATATTTTGATAAAAATAGTTCCATTTGGATTTATCGTCACCGGCGAAATTTCTTTGGGTTTTTGATCGTTTTTTGTAGTTTCGTGTTTGGTCTGCGCAAAGAAAATACAATTTTTTTATAGATTTTATGTTTATTTCAACAAATTTGGGTATATTACGTACTTTAGCATGTTTTGGCATGATTTTTCCAGTGGTAAATGCACGAGTGATGTTCCTAAATAAATATTAAACGGAAAATACAATCTTTTTAAGTTCAAACTTTCCCTACCGAAACTTAAAAGCCGCGGCCATTTAAATTTCTGCGGTACTCTTAATTATTTTTCTAGCATTTTACGTCTTAAATATCCCATATCTTATTCCGTTGTTCGATTTTAAAATACCTAAAGCATTAAAATAGTAAAATAACATCAAAATAACCGCAAATTATTCATTTATTAAAAGAGTTACGTGTTCCAACATGGCGCGTCAATATTGTCAACGCTGAGATAAGTCGGTAATTTAACGTAATATAACTGCTTTAAATCCAAATTTACGGTCAGGTTATAAATTAATAAAGTGTATTCTTATAGGAAATATTATCTAAAATGACCATCACTTTATATAACCTCTTCGAAGCCGCACTTTTGTGCGTTAACGCGATCGCTGTTTTACACGAAGAACGATTTTTAGCAAAAAGTGAATTTAAAAAAATAAAATATTTGATGTAAATATTATATAAATAACTAATAAAATTCTTAAATATAATTCTAGTTGGTTGGGGATCGGATCACATGCGAGGATTCGGCGAAGAACCCGGGATTAAGACACAGTTGATCCAGTTGATTAGATCAGTCCGAACTGTCATGAGAAGTATGAAATTAAAAATTAAAAATATTCTAAAATAAACCTATAATAACTTTAAAAAAAATTATTCTTATTCTTTTCAGTACCATTAGTTTTTCTAAACGTCTTAACTATTATATTTAAACTACTCTTGGGATGATAAAAAATCTCAAATTAACTTTTTGTATAAAAATAAAAATTCGAAATAAATAATGTTTCGTACCCACAATTCAATTTTGTTGAATTTTGTTGAAATTTTACCACTAAAAATCAAGAAAAATGGCGCATAATTTATTTATTTCAACTTATGGCTTGATTTTTCGTGCTAAATTAATCAGTAAATTTAAATTACTGGATTACAAACTAAGTTACTCAACCAACAGAAAAGATGTTATGCCTTCAACGAAAATGAAAAGTAAAAATTTTCTATTTTTCTCGGGTTAATTTTATCAAATTACCAATTTTTGAAATTCTATTTTTTCATATTTTTTTCAGCTGAAGGCGGAATTGGTAAATTAGAAGAAAACGATGACAAAGTTCTGGTGGACGATGAAATCGAGCGAACTATTTTCAGACCTGATAAAATGGTGAAAGATATTTTTGATAAACCGAGACACGTCCGGAACATGATTAAACCGAGCAAAATCCAGAAGATGAGTCTCTTCGCTCACAAACTCAACACCAGTAATTTTTACACTGAAAAATGTGTGAATCATGGTTCTTATCAATATCTTGTTCTTTTATTTCTCGGTACTTAGATATAGTTTATCAGAATTTCATGTTAGCCGTTTTGCTATTGTTTTCTCTGTTGATGGGGTTCAATGTCGGTGAGTGCAAGTTTTGTATTTTATAAGTTTCGATTTGGTTTTATCTCTAGAGTAGATTATTAATTGGAGGAACTGGAAATTTTTTCCATTGAAAATTTTTAATTTGTAGGTTTTTAGGTTTTAATAATTTATTACCCAGAAAAGTTGAATTTTTTCTCCCAAAATTCAATTTTTTACATATTTTCCCCCAAAATTCAGATTTTTCACATATTTCCCAAAAAATTCAACTTTTTCATTATTTTGCTCTAAACATCCATTTTTAATTAAATTTTTTTAATCATTTACCCCACCCAAAAAAACCAAACTTTCCAATTCTCCAATTTGATTAACTATTAAAAATTAACTATCTTAATTCAACAGAATTTGCTTATCATCGCAACGACACCGTTAACTATAATTCATTATACTGGTCAACATTACTTCTAATATATTCGTGTTTACCTCTATTTTTCATCGTATCTATTTTGGGATACATGGAAGATGCAATCAAGTTTACTAAGAACGGTTGGTATCTCTTAGATTGCGTCATGAACATCACGGTTCGTATTGCAAAACTATCATCAATCTGATGATGATGATTCAATTCGATGAGTAATTTTGATTTATTGGCTTTTCTTTACAGGGCATCATATCCTGTTTTGGATTATTTTTTGACATTCATCCGCGTGGTTTATTTTGGAGTTTACACGTATTTCAAATTCTAAGATGTTTAAAAATCATCAGACTGGTTCCAGTAGTCAATTTATTAGTCAAAGCTATTCACCAAGCTGTTAAAGTGAGATTTTAAAATTTTAACACTTAAAAACGTTTTAATTTCAAAATTTCCTTATTTCATTATTCCAGGACATGTTATTTGTCTTGCTAACTTTACTACTAGTTATCTTCGTCTTTGCTTTAGCTGCTATGGTTATGTTTGCTCATTATGAAGTATCAAGTTACCCAGATTTGCAGTTCTCAGATTCCTTCAAGTTAATCACTCAACAAAATATTGTACTAACTCCACTCATCCCCAAAATGTATTTTTAAAATATTTAGTGGACTAGGCAACGCGATAACAACTTTGTTCAACATCTACACTTTTGATACATGGCCAAAGAGATTTCTAGAAATAAGGAAGGTATTTGGAACTGCAGGTGCAGTGTGGGTGATCCTTTGGGTCTGCGTGGGTGGATTCATCATCAAGAGTATTTTTGATGGAGTGTTCAGTTAATATGACTAATAATATTTATTTCTTGTTGATGCATCAATGTCAGAATAAATAGAACAACATGTTTTGAAAATAGTTTATAAGTTCCAAGAGAGTCATCAAGCGCTTTTGCAAGAAACTGAGTTGGAGTTGGATAGAGAAGAAGATGAAAATAGATTAAATGAATTTGTTAATAGATTGGAACAGGAGAGTGATTTCTTGAAAAATTTACAGTAAGGATGTTAGATAATGTGTTAAAGTATAAATTAATTGATGTTCTGAAACTAGGCCACCACCAGCTAATCTACCTGAGAAAGATTACAAGAAATTAACGGGTGATATTTTAAATCTGTGTGCTTCTCACGAATTGTGTAAGATTTTATGAGTTTAAATTAACAAAGAACATGTAAAAAGGGTAAAATTTGTGTTTTTACTTGTGTTTTTACAGCTTGGAATACTTATATGAAAAGTCATTATGAAGCTTTGGATCGGTGGCATTCGGAGTCACTTTGGCCAAAAGACACCATGTTTCAATACTTACAAGCAATGGAATGTCTGATGGAAAACCTGAAAGAAAGACAATCATTACTCGAACTCCTAAGTAAAATCAACAAATTACCATATAACAACATAAGCATTAACTTACCAAAAATATTCCAGATGAAGTCGTGTTAGGAATCCACGACGTTTGCCCACATTCTCTCAAATCCGCGACCGCGAGTAATCCCAAATCACCAAACAAAACTCCACCAACTCCAAACCCATACTCCTATTAAATTCGGATATAAACACTTTATTAATCCTTTTTTAACGCAAAAGAAAACATTTCTGTATTCATTAATCTTCATTTATCCATTATTAATAATAATAAAAAAAAATTTTTTTTTCATCTTCCATAATGTTCAACAACAACTATTATTATTTTTCTCCATGTTTTCAACAGTTATTATATAACATATAACGTTTTTCTTTTTATACTCGTTTTACAGAAATATAAACTGGTACATGTATTAATAATAACTCGTTGTATACAGTTTGTTTTTCTTACGTAGATTGGTAAAGGTAAAATGGTATAAAATAAGAGATTATGCAAAGTATTTTGTGCCATATTTCTTTTTAGTATTAGTTTTTTTTTTCCAAAGATTCATTTGCATTTTTTCCGTTATTCATCGCAGTCACACGTGAAAATGTCGCACTTAAAAATAATAACACAAGAAAAGATATTCTAAAATTATTATGAGTTTTAAGTAAGTTTTAGATTTAAATTTAAATTTAAATTTCTATGTAAAGGAGAAAAACACAAAATGGAGGGCACAAAGTTGTTGTAGATTTGTTTTATACACAACACGAGACGATGGGTTTTTGTTTTATCATTCCTAAAACTTATTTCACAGATAATAAATAAGTTATTACAATACAAAATATTCGATGTACAGGTTTTATATTTTTAGTTTTAAATGTTTAATAATCTAAATAACCTCGCTATTTAATATAGGCGTCGATTTTTAATATTTTTTTGTTATTTTGTCGTTTTTTTTGGGTTTTTTGGGTTTTTTTTTGTTTTTTGTTAAACCAACCAAGTAACAGTAAAATTATCACAAAAAAGGAGGATAGAAATTTATGTAGAATTTATGTTAAGTTAGAAAATATTGACGATGAAGTGGTTTGATAATGAAAAGTTTTGAATTTTAAAAATTTTTGTTTGTTTTTGAGATTTTGAAATTTTTCAAAAATTGAAATTGGCAAATTTTGTCAAATTTACTCAGATGTAGTTTTGTAACATTTGAAATGTTTTAATTTCAAATTTTCAAATTTTTTTCTCCAAATTTTCAAATTTTCAATGTTAAAAATTTCTTCAAATTCATCAATTTCCAATTGCACAATTCTTGAAATATTTTCAAAAATTACCACTACTCAAATCTCCAAAATTTCCAATTTTTACAACCAACACAGAACCAAACTAAAAACCAATTTTTTCCAATTTGATTAAATTTTAGAACACAAAAAACTTTTTCAACATTAAAAAAAATAAAATCAAAAAATTTTCGGTGATCACGATCACACCATTATTGCATCGTCTTTATACTCAATATCCGCATTCGGATAAACTGAAACGATACTCGTGTCAGCTTGATTACTAATATTTCGTCCGTCTCCAAAGTCGAGTCCTTTAGAGTTGGCTATTGCAAAACGGGAAGGAGGTCGGCGTTCTTGTGGAACATTGACTCGATGTTTAGTCAAGTGCTGAAGCGCTGATGGCGTTGCTACAACAACAACAACAACAAATTTTAAATTAGTTAAATATCCAGCAATAAATTAAACAAAAATTATAAAAAACAAAATGCAAATGTGTAAAGTTTTTGTTAGTGATAATAATGTTCAAAAATCCGAACTATTTGAGTTTTCAAAAAGTCCGGATTTTCGGGTGGTTAACCCGAGAATCAGGACATTCGGACTTGTCCGGATGTCAAAATTTTTCCGTACAATCAAATTTTTACCAAAATTTTTCGTTAGATTTAAACATTAAAATTACTGTCTGAGAATCCGGAATATTCGAAAATCCGGACTGAGTAAATCCCCAAGTGGTCCGGATTTTTGGACTTTTACTGTACAGTACAACAACACAAACATCAAAAAGAAAGGTTACGTTCAGGTGATGCGTACCTGGCCAGTACTCGTGGTATTAGGGTACCAATAATCTTTTAGGAAATTCTCGAACTTAAAAACGCTTTGTAGGGCTTTAGTGACAGAAAAGAGGAGAGAATAAGACAAATGTACACAACTTGTTAGTTTAAAGAGGATCAATATTAGTAAAACTGAAATCAAACCACGTTACAACGATTTAAACAAAATTTGTGTTTAATTCGTTGTAAAGTTTAAATTTAGGCTTAAATCATTTCGTTAACCTGGAATCTCAAACGTAAGTGCGTATTCTTCGTATTGAGGCTTATGAATATCGTCTAAACTTCCAACCGTGCTGTCGACGTCCGTACTTTGCATTTCGTCGTCGGAACTTGTCCGAACTAACGTCGGTAGCACCGTTGTTAGTAATGCTCTACAAAAAATTTAAAATAAAAATTTATATTGTAATAAATAAAAAAACATAATCAATCAAATTTTACTTCTCATTTTGCAGCGTCTCAATGTGTTGACTAAGAATCTCTTCGTAATCATTGATATCTTCAGACGCGCCGCCTTCGCCGTTTGCCGACGGTATCGATTTCTAGATATATCAAAAATATTTATTATTAATACAAAATACACAAAAACTATATAAACTGTAATTAATCTCAAAGTCGGTGTAACCTTTGGTTTTGATGATCTGATGGAAGAAAGACGATTCGAGGCTGTATGACAAGCGGTGTCTAAAGTGTCAATGTCGGCTAAAGTTGATTTGAGTTTCTTTAACTGTTCTCGGATTACGAATTCAATGCACCTAATAAAATTTTCAATTTTCAATTTTCAATTTTTAGTGTTTTGGTTATTAATTTTTTAGACTACTACTCACATTGTTTGTTTATTGACATCGTTTAAACTGTCTTGAGCGTTGAGGTTTTTACTGGTGCCTAAAATGCACGGAGCGAATACAATGGCGAGTGCGTTGGGAGACATGCGGTTGTATTCTTCTTGTTGAGCAACTCGAGCTAAGTGGAAGATTAGCCGTTCCAGTAAATCGAAATTTGCTTTTGGAAGTTTGTTTATGATTGAGAAAATTGTGGAAATCCGTTCCTGAGGATCGCTGATGCCTGTGAAATATTCAGCGTAGTTGAATAAATCATTAAATTTTAATAAATCAATATAATTTACCTGTCGCACGAATAAAATCATCGTAACATTCAAACGACATCAAGGGTTCCGACATTTCCCTAAAAAATGACTTTAGCGTTGACGTTAAGACGTGAATCGCTGAAGAATCAAACATCACAGTTTCTGGATCTAAGTATTAACGAAAATAAAATTTTAAAAACAATTTCTTAACAAAATTTACAACTTTTATTTTCTTACCACTTTCAATGGCGGACTTAAGCGCTCTAACTTTAGAAGTAGCGCCTGGTTTTCTGTATAATCCTTCGGTATACAACCCTTTGAACTCGATTATAGTGATTAACCTTTCGATAACCACAGGTATTTTTGTATTTTCTGTAAGTAATCCTGCCAAACTCGCGCCGAACACTTTTCCTTCCTAAAAAATTTCACGAATTAAACATCACACTCAACTCTTAATCCTATTATCACTAAAACAAAACCTACTGGATTAATATAATCTTGTTCATCTCTACAACTATTGAGTATCCTGCCATAACATTTTCTGTGACAAGTTAGTCTACAATCTAAAAACGAAACAAAAACAAAACAAATAAATAACATTTTAAACTAATAACTCTTATCTCCAAAAATATCTTACTTTGACAGACTAGACTTTTCTCCGTCAACCAAATAAACGACGAACAAATCTCGCACGTCGTTGGAATATTCACCACCGACGTCACAAACGAATGACCTAAATGATGAGCGACGATTTGATCTTTACGTCGTTTATCCTTTTTAGTTTTCGGTTTCGCTTTTTCTTTTTCTTTTTCTTCAACTCGTTGTTGGTGTTGATGGTTCATGAATTCGTTTAAAAATCCGCGAAAAGCGTTAACTCCCATCGTCAGAGGAAAAGCTGCTGACGTGTTTTCTTGTTTGGAGACGTTTTCCATCACTTGTTCGAAGTTTGAAATGAGGTCTTTGTATCGCACGGTGATCATTCCCTCCTGAGTAACGTAAATAAATCAGATTACAAATTGTTGATGGGTAATTTAATCATTTCAACGCACCTGAGCAGCAACTGAATAAGTGCTGATTAAATTCGCTTTAAATTCTCTGAGTGCTTTCTTAAACACAACGTCAACGATTGTATCTCTTTTTCCACCATCTTCGTTTATCTGACAAATCTAGAAAATCAATTTTAAAATTAGTATATTCAAAGGGTAACGAAATCGTTACGGTAATTCAAACCTTGTTATTTAAAAATGCGTCCATGTTCCGTAATTCCGTGACGTCAGAAATTATGTGATCGCTTCTGTCGGTGAACTCCGACATTCGAGTCACATTCCAACTCGACGGTGGGATATCCGATCGAGTAAGAGTGGCTCGTCTCGCTCTCGACCTCGAACTGGGACTTCGATGTGTAGGGATAACTTGACATAAAATTTTATGCGACGAATTAACACACTTGGGATGAAACACTTGACGACAGTCTGCGATAATATTAAAATTTCGTTAGATTCAGTCGGAAAATTAATATAATTAAGATTTATTCTTGGATTAACGAGTTGTTTAACCTGCACAACGATATCCGTGAGCAAAAAGAGATGACGACATTGCTTTTTCACAAAGCGCGCACAATTCACCCTTTGCTAATTTCGTTGTTTTCTGCGAGTGATGGTAATTCGATGATTTTTCCATTTCTGATGGATATTCCGATATTGATTTATCGTCTAATTTACTCATCGGGACTGAAAATAAACAATAATTTATTTAAAATCAGTTTCAAAAATTATTAAAAAATAAATTTACTTATTTCTCCCGATTTAGTCGATTCGAACGACGAATGGAAACTAAACCCAGTCGTTTCTTCCGACCCTGAATCCTCACTATCTTCGTGACTATTTCTTTTCTTACCTAAAACTAATCGCTTATTAATCATCTTTATACGTTCTTAAATCTCGATTCAACGAAATTAGTAAATCGGTTTTTCAAATTTTGCTTCAAATTTTTCATTTTTCTCATTACCCAAGTTTAAAATGAATTATTCGCCTTAAAAATTAAATTATTCTCACATTTATTAACAAAAAATTGTAATTTTTCAAATTTTCAGATGTCAAAATTTTTAACGTCACCTGAATATTAAATTTTAAACCAAATTTTTCGTTGCACCGAGAATCCTCTTTTTAAAATCACTAAATTCATCATTCTTACCCATAAAAGTTTTCAAATGTTTTTTGGCTTTGTGGAAGGCACCTTTAGATTGATTTTGATCGACTTTTTCTTCTCCGTATCTATTTACATGATCAGTCTTCCATTCTCGTTTTTCCTTCGACGAACCCGACACTCGATCCAAATCAGGAGACACCCGATTTTTTTGCGACATTTTATCCTTCAGTTTACAAAAATAAATTTCAATATTATAATTTTAAATTTTTACAACGTTCTATAAAATAATAAAATCTTAAAATAAAAATAGCGTCTTAACTGTTCGTTTGGGAATAGCGGGAGGAATATCATCAACGAATGATAATTTTTCAGATTTACTTCTTTTCAGGGACAACTAAAATTCAAAATTGTTGAGTTTTAACTTATTCTGCGTTATTTTTGTTATTTTAGTACAAAAATAACACTAAAAATCAAAGAAAATTACTCAAAGTGGGAAAAATTTTGTTATTAAGGGTAGTTTCTTGTTTAGTAGACTAAAAATCAAACAAAATTTAAATGATCAAAAATAGAGAAATTTACCCTTTTACGTAATTTTAGTCTCTTTTCCTCAGAAACGTCGACATCGACACTTTCTCGTCTTGTTGGAGGTTCGACATTTAAACTAAAAATAAAATTTGTTATAAATTCACAATTTTCATACAATAAAAATAAAATATCCTCACTTTTTAATAACCGACGTTTTATTCTTCATCGCAACCTCGTAACTAGACGCAGGCGATTGCGGTGGAGTAAGCGTCGTAACAGCTAAAGGATGAAATTGATCTAACGTAGAATTCTCAATTTCAGAATCCTCTTGAATACCACTGCTCCTAAAATCAAAGACCATTAATTTTTATTCACACAAAAATTCCAAAATACCCACTCTTCGGAGTCCCGTTGCTCCCTCGGCGTCGTTTTAACGAATAAATGATCATTTTCTAATTCTTCTTGACTACTTTCTTTCGACATAAATGCTTCGTCGTTTTGCGATTGATTTTCTGCGTTTTCGTTTTGAATATTTAACGGACGTTGATCTCGTTGATTATACCTTAAAAATTTACAAAATTTTTGAATAAAATTGAACAAAATCGCAGTTTTTTGAGGTGGTTACTTTTCTCTGGATTTAAGACCACGAATTTGAGATTGAATAAAAGTGACTCCTCGTTTTAATTTGTCGAATTTTGTTCTGACAGTGTATCCGCGCCAGTATTTTTGAACTACGGTTGCGGCGTAGTTTTGTAACCGTAGCGTACTGACGAATTTTTGAACAAATTGACGACGAATGTGCGCCTAAAAAATTTTTAGAGAAAAATTATTTGGTATTAATTTCATTTTTCATCAAATTCGTTTTAAATTTGAATTTTGTACTGTATATATATAAAATAAATCTTGCCTGAATCCGCGTAATAGAAAATTTCAACCGCAAAAATGCTCGTCTTTCTAATACTGCTCGGTACCACCTCTGTATAGTGACAATCCTCGTTAGAATCGCTTGGTGAAGACGATAATCCAATTTCATCTTTTCACTTTCTCGTAAAAATACCTACAAAATTTTTTTTTATAAAATACACACACGATGACGTAAATATTTTATTTCAAAACTTACTTTAGTAACACCAATTTGGTAGTTATCTTTATTGAGATTCATATTGAGCAAAAACTCCTTAACATCAGCTTGAGAACTGCACAGTCCCTTTTGAAGTAAAATTCGGTAATGTTGAATAAATTCCTAAAAATAAAATAAAATTTTATGGTTAATAAGAAATTTTTGAAAATTTTGCTAAATTTCTCAAAAATCATTTTTCCAAATTCCAAAAATCTTTGTGCTACAAACACCAAATAATTCTGTATCCAGCACCTGTGGTAACCACCATGCACCAAAATCACCAATTTTCCCAAATTTCACAAAATTCCTACCGAACTACGTAATTTTTCTCTTTCGTTGACGCGAACATTTCTCGACTTATTCTCGTTTTTTCCACGCTTATTTTTTTCCTGTTTATCCGTCTAAACGCGTAAACACAACACAATCATTACACCTTCTAAATTACTAAATTACACCGAATTTATCTCACACCTTCACTTGAAAGTTTAAACCTAAAAAATTCAAATTGTAATAAAATTTACTTAAAAGTTAAAACTTATTAAATCTACTTTTGCTTCCTTCAACATCATTTTATCTTATCTTACTAAAAAAACAAACAAAATCCCGGTAATTTTTACCGTAATTAAATCCTAAAAATTTAACCTAAGAAAAATTGCAGGATTAAAAAATTAATCTCACAACGTTAATCAAACGTATTAAACTATTTTCGATTACAAATTACAATAAAATTATGATTAAACTACAAAATCCAATACAAAACTCGCTACATTAAAAAAAAAACTCTTTACAACGACGGCCATAACCAACATATCAAAATGTTTTTATAACGAGGTTTTCTACCCCTTACCTCAAAAGTAAGTCGAACATTGTATCCTGACTGCCTAATTCGCACTGTTTCCAACATGCCCGTGTACCTTAGTTGTCGAAGAATGATTTCCTCGTCAAATTTATTGGGTATCTATGGCAACAAACACACAAAAAAAATTATAGTCACCGACACAAAGTTATCACTCGTTTCAACAACTTTCTTATCGCTATAACCAACACCAAAATACGCATCATAGATAGATCACGTGTTAACGAAAGTTTTTTTTTTTACCTTATCAGCGTTGGATTTGATGCACCTGACGAAAAAGGGACTCGCGTGGTTTAAAGTTTCCATTAATTGACACAACGAACTCTATGAATAACGAAATTTTTTTATTTTTTAAGTTGTGAATTTGAATTTTTATTATTTACCTGAAATTGAGCGCTGACTGTTAATGGTTGTTTTCGCGTTCCTCGACCTAAAGTCCCCGAATAACAACCTCCAATTTGTGCTCGACAAGCTAAAGTTTTCACGCTCATTAAATTTTTTAAACTCTGAAAATTAAAAATTAATTATTTTCCTAAATAAATAAAATCTTAAATTTCCAAAAATTTAATTATTTACCTTTGTATTCCTCGATCTCGGTCGAAACGATTTGTTTTTACTACAAAAATAATCCATAAATTAGTCAAATAACAAACCACAAAAAATTCAAAAATCAGTCAATTAAAAACCAAAAAACCACAAAAAAGATTAAATTAACATCGATTAGTCAAATTAATCGATTAATCACGGATCAAATCAAACTACATACTGAATTATTCTATTTGCTCTTTGCATAGCACGAGCTTCTTTGACGTTAAGCTGATGCGCGAGGTTTGGGTTGGCAGTTGGAGGCTCCAATAACGCGTAATCGAGAACCAAGGAAGGTGAGGAGGAGTCGTTGTGGATGGTATTAGGTCTCGAAGAGAAATGGCGACGGTTATCTACGTCTAGATTTTCATGCATTTCGCTCGATCTTCGCGTTATGTTGTTTTTCCGAGTTGGTGACGTTTTTGTGGGACTGTAAAATTATTGGGAGTTAGGAAAATTTTTGGAATTCGAGTTGAAAATTATGGAAAAACAAGAAAAATCTCATTTAACACAAAATAAAATAAATCTGAAATTAATATGTTGAATGGTAAGTTTGGTTTAAAAATGTTGCACAGCTCGATTAAAAATTTTTAGCGCAAAATGCAAAATTGTTAAAATAAAAAATTTTGTGTTTCGTTTTCAATCCTCGACAAATTCATGCTTCGATGAACTTCGATGAAAACTTACATAATTCTGTGGATTGTCATATTTACAGACGCTACTCCGAGCATTGTACTGATATACACGAAAAAATTTAAGCAAAAAAAAAAAAATGAAAATTACACAAAATTTAAAAACCAAAATCAACTGTGAAAAATTCTCAAATGAAATTTAACGGTAAAAAATATTACAACGAAGTTTTGTTCCCCGTAATACCTCATAATTTTATCAGTTTGACTTTGCTTTCGACTCTGCATCATAAAAGCTTTCTTCAATCCACGATCACCTCCACCTACAAAAAACAAATTTAAATTAATAAAATTAAACTTAACATCGATTAAAAAATAATAGCAACCTTCAGCTCGTCTACATTTCTGCCCCGCTTGAATGAACGCAAAATAACCTCGAAAAAACGCTCTCAAAATCGCCCACCGAAAAACAGCAACCGGATCAGCGCCGACTAATTCTCTCACAAACGCCATACTGCTGTTTTTCAAAACACTCACGATGTCTGGTCGCATCAAATCCAAATTTTTCTCTCGAAAATCCTTCAAAAATGCAAAAAAATTAAAATCAGACAAAACCCCAACTCTTTTACTTCGAGGTATATTTACTTTAACTTGGTATTTAACTTTTCCAGCGTAATGATTAATAATAAAAGCGCTTTCTCTTTTCTGAGGAACATCGTAAAATTCGTTGTCTTTGTGTTCGTTGTGGAATTTCTGCAACAGCGTCTCGTTAGTGGCACCTGGAAAACTACGAAAAATCATCGTTAAAACGAGGTTTAGTTTTCGATGTACTGTACAGTAAAAGTCCAAAAATCCGAACTACTTGAGTTTTCAAAAAAGTCCGGATTTTCGGGTGGACAACCCTATAATCCGAACTTGTACGAATGTCAAAATTTTTCCTTACAATCGAATTTTTCCCAAAATTCTTTGTCAAACGTGAAGTTTTATCAAAATTTTTCCTTAAATAAGAACTTTAAAACACAGTTAATGTCTGAGAATCCGGAAAATCCGATTATCCGGACTAAGCAAATCTCAAAATAATCCGGATTTTTGGACTTCTACTGAAACATTATATAATATCAAAATTCATACTTGCACTGGTCGTCCAGAACGCATAATAATCCGTTCGGTTTTCCTTCGATTAACCGAAGACAATCCGTATTATCGATAAATTCGATGTTTGTCCACCGAATTCCTTCACGTTTATATTCTTCTTGTTCGTATTTAAACACGTGTTGGTTGAAATAAAATTGCAAATGCTCGTTAGCGAAGTTTATACAAAATTGCTCAAAACTATTGCTACATTCGAAATCCTCAAATCCGAAAATATCCAATACTCCGATTGAATTTCCCTAAAGAAATAAACAAAATATTTTATTGGATATTGAGTAAGTCGGAAAACAAATTTAGGGTTAAGTTGAGGGTCTTACTTGGTAATCTTTGAGATTATCTTTTTTGGCTAGAAGTGCGTGGTTGACTTGCATGACGATCCAATCGAATAAAGCGCCGTAAAGACATTTGGCGAGAGCGTCTCTGGCCGCTATTGCCTGGAAATGGTATTTAGGAATTTTTATAGCTGTGTCTTGGTGCATAAAATTGGAGTTGTTGGAGAGTAATGGCGGTTGGTTAGGGGATGATGCGGGTAATTATTGATTTTGCTGAAGATTTTTCAAATATTTTAATGTAGAAATTGAAAATTGCAATTGTTTTTTTGCGTTGTAGGTTTGTTGAATTTTGAAAAATTTTGTAATTGGGAAGTTGAAGGTTTTGAAGTTTTGGATTAAAAATTGTGGAAAATTTCAAAATTTTTTAACTGGAAAATTGAATGTTTTGAAGTTTTGGGCTGAAAATTCTGGATATCTAGAAATTTTTGATTTAGTAATGAAAAATCTTGTGAATCATAAGAAATATTAAATTTCCAAATTGAAAACCCACAAATATTTGAAAATTTTCAAAATTTTCGAAACTGCAAAATTGAATACGTTTCAAACTTGTGATTCACAACATTTCCCAACAAAAAAATTAAGAATTTCAAAAAATTTCCAAAATTTGAAAAAATATAATAACTGGAAATTTCATTTAAAAAACGAGAAAATCATGGAAATTTTTTTGGAAAACGTAAAAATTGTAAATTTATATTGAAAAAAACATAAAAATAATAAAAATTTCTTTTGCAAAACGAGAAAATAACGGAATTTTTTTTTGAAAAAACGGAAAAATTGTAAATTTATATTGAAAAAAACACGAAAATAATGAAAATTTCTTTTGAAAAACGAGAAAATAATGGAAATTTCTTTGAAAAAACGAGAAAATTCCACCACTCAAACCAAACACTTCACATTTCACTAATTCAATAAAATTCCATTCAAACCCATCACCTTCACAAACCACCAATACAAAAACCATCAAAAATTCAAAACCCACATCACATTTCACCTTCACCCTTCATTATTAAATTCCTCTACCTTCAATATTCATTCCACACCACCACTCTAAACAACAACAACCCCTTCAAACCAAAAACATAATCTATTCCTACCTCTGGCAATTTATAATTTATTACTAAAGTTTCGCCGGAAGCTTTCGCTCTCTTACACGTCAACGCTGACATCAATGTTTCCTCTTTAACCTACACATCAAATATTATTAAACAAACATTAATCTACACTGTTTAATAACCCTAAGTCAATAAATTCACCATTAACAACTGAGAAATCAACTGAACCAACTCAGGATTTTTCACCCACACAGCTTCGTCGTGATGATAAGTTGATTTCTAAATATCAAAAACATTATTAATAATATTATTTTTGTATATATTATATGTAAAAATTGTTTACCTTCATAAATTCAACATTTCCTAAGTGAAGTAACGCGGATAACACGCAGAATAATCTAAGGAAAAGTTTAGAAAATACATTAAAGTAAAATTTTTGGTAGTTTGGACGATGATCTTGTTGGCGAAGCGCCATTGGGAGTTTGTTGAGTTGAGTGATCCATTGTGATCAAAGGTTTTGTTTTGGGATTTAGTTTTGCGTACCGTTTTTGTTTTTCAACGGAAAAGCCGACCATTTCCATCGATTGTCTGAGACGGAGGAATTCGTAACTTTCGTCTACGCCTTCTAGGGTGTAGCAGTCGCTCTGGAAATGGATGAAAAGAGTTTGTTTAAGTACAGGTAGAAAGTGGTGTTGTAAAAGGGGAAAGGTGGTGAGAATTGGAAAGTGTGATGGAAAGTAGTGAGAGTGGGCAATGGGAAAATGGAAATTTGTTTGGAAAAACGTGAAAATTGAGGAAATTTGTTTGGAAAAACGTGAAAATAATGGGAATTTGTTTGGGAAAACGTGCAAATAATGGAAATTTCTTTGGAAAAACGTGCAAATAATGGGAATTTGTTTGGGAAAACGTGCAAATAATGGAAATTTCTTTGGAAAAACGTGCAAATAATGGGAATTTGTTTGGGAAAACGTGCAAATAATGGAAATTTCTTTGGAAAAACGTGAAAATAATGGGAATTTGTTTGGGAAAACGTGCAAATAATGGAAATTTCTTTGGAAAAACGTGCAAATAATGGGAATTTGTTTGGGAAAACGTGCAAATAATGGAAATTTCTTTGGAAAAACGTGAAAATAATGGGAATTTGTTTGGGAAAACGTGCAAATAATGGAAATTTCTTTGGAAAAACGTAAAATTATGGGAATTTGTTTGGGAAAACGTGCAAATAAAGGAAATTTCTTTGGAAAAACGTGCAAATAATGGGAATTTGTTTGGGAAAACGTGCAAATAATGGAAATTTGTTTGGAAAAACGTGAAAATAATGGAAATTTTAATGGAAAAATATAAAAATTAAGGGAATTTGTTTGAAAAAATTTAAAAATTGTGAAAATTTCTCTAAAAATATAAAAATTAACAGAAATTCTAACAAAATAAATCAGAATTAAAAATATTCATCAATTTTAAACTTTCCAAAAAAAACTTTAAAAAGTAACCTAAAAACTAAATTTTTTCAAAAAAACAAAATAATTACAAACCAAACAGTAAAAACTAACAAAAACATAAAATCTTTCACATTTCTCTCCACATTTCACTTTTATTTTCCACAAACCATTCTTTAACCATGAAAAAACTTCCACCATTCACTTCCAACAGTAATCCAGTAAACCTTATCCCACACTAAATCTTTCGCAGCACAAACAATCCAGCTACGTCGTAAATTCCCCATCAGATAAACACAACAAAAGATGCATCGCGAACAACACACAACATATCGCGCTATTGTTTACATTTTCGCACCCATGCACAATGGCAATCAACTCTATTACAGCAATAGCTTCTGCGCAAGTAATTTTAAAGTCAAAACAACATAAAGCAAATACCAAAGTGCTAATAACTGTTTGCGTGAAATTAAAATTTATTTGTAGTTCGCACGCGAGGATTTGTTGTGTTTTATATGTAACGTAAAGTGATGAAAATTTTCAAAGTGAAAATTAAATAGTTAGTTGGAAAATGATAATTTTATCAAATATTGAAAGTTGTTGGAATATGGGAATTTTAACAACTGGAAAATAGTGAAAAATTGTTGAAAATCATTTTTCATCAATAAAAATACTAAAAATTCTTAAATAATAAAATTTTCAACAATAAAAATTCTTAAAATTCTTAAAAACAATGAAATTTTCAACAATAAAAATACTAAAAATTCTTACAAATAATGAAATTTTCAACAATAAAAATACTAAAATTTCTTGAAAATTTCATTTTTTAATCATCCAAACAATTAAAAACCCTTGAAAAAAAACAAAAAACAATCACCAAACTCAACAAAACAAAAACCCAATCCACTCTCACCTGATTGAGGTAGTAATAATCCTTCGGTTCTCCCAAACTCAGCTTAGCTTTATCCGCGGTGGACGCACCAGCCAAAAGATAATAAAAAACGTGATAATTCCTCTCATGCTTCGCCTGAGACACAATCCTCGATTTCTCCAACAAATATTTCTGGACGGCAGCTCTACAAAAAAAAAAAAAACCAAAAACATCAAAATTTCCACTTTAAACCAAACTCTCCCAACAACAATACTCATTGTTACCAGCCCACTTCAACAACCCACACAACAAAACAAGAACTTGACATTTTATTTTTCCAAAAACACCAAACCAGTAATTTCCAGGGCGTGGTCTTTGAACTATACCTCTTCTTAAAAACCTACATAAATTTACCAAATGTCTTTTTCCAATTCTCATTTTATTAACTTTTTATTCCGTATTATTTTTTTAACTTTTAGTTAGTCTCGGAGGAAATTGAATAAACATGGGAGAAATGTGCTAACATTTTGTGACGCCATGTGGTTTTAGTCAAAGCCCGTGGGGTGGGCTTGGAAAGTGATTTTTCTTGGGGATAATGGCTCATTTGTCCAGACACTCCACTGAGAAACCGCAAAACACGAGTGTGTGTGTTTTTTGTTGTTGGCGAATGTTGGCCATTTGCAAACTTTGTTTTGTTGTTGTAATTTTAAAGATTTTTATTTTTGGTTCAAATTTAAATTGTTAAATTTACCCATTCATTGAAATTCATTGTCGATTAAAAAGAGAAGCACAACAAAGGGTAATAACTTTATTTTATACAACAATAACATCCGAGTCGTTGTGTATGTAGTAGCTACTTATTTTTAGCACATTTCATTGATTTATTGTTGATTAAAGGGACGTTACCACAGCAGTCTTAATCCATAAACACGCATTTACCGCCTAATAACAATAAAAATTATAACAATTATTTCCTGAAGTCAGATTGTTATTTATTCACACATAATATTTCCTTGTTACTAAACAATGATATTTTTCACGTCAACAATAACGTTTCCAACAAAATTTTGTTGTAAAGTTATTGTTGGGAGTGATACTTTTTGTTCAAAAAGTAATTGTTGGTGCATTGTTTATAGATGGTTGGTGCATTGTTAATAGTATTGTTGATGGATGACTTTTAGATTGTTCAACAGACAATCAATTTTTTTCAATCCATTGTTGCAATATTGTTGTCAGTCTTTTTTAACAATGCAGAAAAGAGGATCATTCTTCACCATCATTCTTCTACCAACAATAACTTTTTTCCCAAAAAATTTTTTTAACGATTTTTAAATCTCGTCAATTTTTTCCTAGGGTATTATTAGATTATTTACTTTTAAAAAAACTTTTAAAATATAATCTCCAATCCATTAAAAAAAATCCTTTCATCGACTTTAAATCCAATCATTTCACCATGTGCATCCAATGCATTCAAAGAAAGGAAAAAATGGGGGAAAGATGAGAAGGCGTAAAAAAAATATTATAAAAAAATAAAAACTTGGCGAGGTGTCAAGAAAACGATGATCAATTGCATCAACGAAAAAACCCAACCCCCAAGACTCCCATAACCTTTTTATATTTAAAATGGAATAAAAAATTAAAATTCAATACCATATAAAAAAATTTTTGGGGGTCGGGTGGTTGGTAAAAAAATTTTTTTGGTCTGGTGGTTGGTAAATTTATAAATTATAAATTTATGGTTTAAGTTTGTTAGGGAGTGTTCAGTTTGGAAATAAATTGTTTGTAGTGTCGTGAGCAGTGGATTTGCAGATTAATTTTCGTAGAATTGGGGTGGTGTGGAAATGTCAGGAATAATTGAATATTTAGTTGTAAATTGTGTATTAAGATGAAGTTCGGAAGTTTTGGTGTGAACAGAATATTTTATTTGAAATATTTTAATGGAATTTTAAAGGATAACCGAGGATATTAAAGAAAATTTTAGTGGAGAGTTTGGAAAATTTGCGGGAATAAATTGAAATTTTGACCAATTTTGGATTTTTAATTCGAAATTTTGGACTTTTAAGTTAAAATTGTGAATTTTGAATGAAATTTTTGGGATTTTCAATTGCAAATTCTGGATTTTGCAGGAAAATCCAAAATCTTTAAGAAAAATCCAAAATTTTAAAAGAAAATCCAGAATTTGCAATTGAAAATTCCAAAATTTTCATTGAAAAAATTCAGAATTTCAATTTGAAACTCCACAATTTCGAATTAAAAATCCAAAATTTGTCAAAATTTCAATTTATTCCCGCACATTTTCACCAAAATTCCTAAATTCCCTGCAACATTTTCACCACTTTCACTTTCACCATAATCTAACTCGTGATTCTCATTAAAATGTCAAAGAACAGAAAACGAATTAACCAACCAAGGAGACTTGACTGCAGAAAATGTTCAAATTAAAATAGGATCACTTTATAAGATTGCTTAAGATCAGAATGGTCGCACGTGATAAACAAGATTTTTGGCAAGAAGAGCGAGTTCCACGGCTTGGCAATTTAGCGTAATGTGGGCAGAGTGGCTAAAATTATTCCGCGTCACAAATACCTAATTTTACAAACAAGTATAAACATCCTTCTGACCAAATATTTTCATGTAATAGTGTGAGATGTAAATTTAAAGCTATGAATCCAAAAATACTGTTAATTCTTATATGTAAATATTGAGGTCAATATTCTAAATTGTGTTTTGAGAAGGTTGTGGAGTGTTAAAAAGTGAATTTTGTATTTAAATGTTAACAGGACGACAAATTGCCTGTTTTTGTCTAAATTTAAACAAAGTTTTGTGTTAAAATATTAGTATTTTGTGTGGAGTTTGTAATATTCTATTAAATATTCTATTAAATATTCTATTAAATATTCTATTAAATATTCTATTAAAGTAAGGTATTATCTTAAATTCTTGCGTTAAAAACATAAAATTTTCCTTGTTTACTGCAAATACCAGTGTTTAAACACTAAAATTTGTCTTAAACAACTTAAATTTTGTGTTTTAACACTGAAATTTGCCTTAAACAAGCAAAATTTGGATGTGTTAATAACAAAATTTGGGTTGTTAAACTAAAATTTCAATGTTTTAAACACAAAGTTTTGATTGTTTTCTAATGTTTCAATATTTTAAACACAAAATTTTAGTTATTCAACTAAAATTTCAGTGTTTAATCACAAAATTCAGTTGTTAACGCCAAAAACCAATGTTTTTAACAAAAATTTTTTGTTATTTAAGATAAATTTCAGTGTTTAAAACATTTTATTTTAACAGACTATTTGAAATTCAAATCCTGTTACAAACCAAAATCATTAAATTTACTGTTTAATTGCGTGTTTAACATTCCTATTAAACTTAAAACAAAAATTTAAATTCCTTAATTTTTCGCGGAAAAAGTTAAAAACGAGGTCAATTTATCTCGGCAGATTCTTCTAAACAGTTAATGTAAAACTTATTTCTTCATCTTCATTTTAACACAGTTTATTTTTTTGATGAGTTAATAACGGTCAATTAAGCAGTTCCTGTCTACGTTACTGTAAAAAGAATTTTTAACTCAACTAAGAGAGTCTGAAGAGGAGGGAGAACAATAGTGGAAAGATAGAAATAAAAATTGTAATGCTTAAAGACAATCGACGTGAAAAAGAGTTGAGAAAGTTTGAAATTGCGATGACAAGGGGAAAAAATTGGGGAAAAGGTTAAATTGGAAATGTGGAAGAAAATTGGGAAAAGTTTGTGTGAAAAAGAATGGTTAAATTAGGAAAAAATTGGAAATTGAAAGTTGGAGATTTTGGTAGTTGAAAAATTGGAAATTTTTGATGTCTGAAATTGAAATTTTGGAAATTTGTGCTGTAAAAAATTGAAAAATCGGAAATTTATGCGCTAGAAATTTGAAAATTTGAATTTTTGAATCTCCAAAATTGAAAAATGTGAATATTTAAACATCTAAAATTAAATAAATTGGATATTTGTGCAGTAAAAATTTGAAAAATTGGAAATTTGTGCAGTAAAAAATTGAAAAATTGGAAATTTGTGCAGTAACAATTTGAAAAATTGGAAATTTGTGCAGTAAAAAATTGAAAAATTGGAAATTTGTGCAGTAAAAAACTGAAAATTTGGAAATTTGTGCAGTAAAAAATTGAAAAATCGGAAATTTATGCGCTTGTTAGTTGAAAATTTGAATTTTTGAATCTCTAAAATTGAAAAATATAACAAAAAATTTAACAAAACATTAAAATTTTAAAATCCCACCAAAAACCAAATCAACCCCACAAAATAAAAACCCAATCCTTTAAAACCCAAACCTCCAACACCAAACAACATACCTCACAAACCCCCCCAAAAATAAACCAAAAATAATAACAACTCCCCAAGTCGCCATCGCAACCAAATTAAAATAGCCACCGTCACTCAACCCAAACTTGGCAAACATTTTTCCTTTCACTCTCGACCAGATGATAGATACAAACTCCCTTCACTCCTCCTCATTTCCTTTCGCTGTCACCACACAACTCCTTGTTTACATTCGCAGTTGACATTGTATCACCATCCACGCCACACTTGTGTTTACGCTTTTAATTTCGAATACAATAGGTTTTAAATTTAAGTCAAGTTAAAAATTGAATTGCGAGTTGTTGTCTTTTTTGTTTGGTTTTGAAATTTAGGAACTTACCCTTGAACCATTCCATTTTCTTTGTAGTTGACTTGAATGAATTTTCCAAAACGACTCGAGTTGTTGTTGTGAGCTGTTTTCGCGTTTCCAAATGCCTGGAAAAATTAAAAATAGTTAGTTTTGGTTGATTTTTTTTAATTTTAAAAGGTTGTTGATGTTGTTGTTTTGAGTTTGGTATCGATTTAGAAGAGTGGTTTTGATGAAAGTTTAATGAAGTTAGGGTTAAGTACGGAAAATTTTGTGGATTTTTGTATAAATTTTTTAAAGTTTGAGAAATTTTTTAGAGAAATTCGAGTTTTGTGGTGAATTTTAAAAGAAAATGTCAAATTTTTAAATATTTTTTAAAGAAAAAATTGGATATTTTTTGAATTTTCCAAAAATTTTCAAATTTTTTCCATTAATTTTTCAAAACACAAATTTTTTTTATTATCTTCATGCTAAAATTCAACATTTTCCTCCCTTAAATTTAAAAACCAAAATCTCAACTTTTTTTTCTTACAACCAAAAAAAATTTTTTGATCATTTTTTTCCAACTCAAAATTCCAAGATTTTTAAATTTTTCCACAAATCCCAACAACATTTCCTCAAACCTCCTAACCTTCCACCAATTCCTACTTTCTCACAAATCCTCCACAACTTTCCCAACACTTCCGCAACCCTTAATTCCCCCTTTCCCCCAAAATTAAAAATTTACATAAAATCCGCATTTTCACCACACCACCCATCAAAAAAACCCTCGTGTTAAATCTCACCAAATCCAACCCCAAACATCAGGATAAAAGTTCATCTCATTTTTCAAGGTCATTCACCCTGTCAATCGAGTAAAACGAGAATATTTCCACCTGCCCACCAAAAAACCAAAAACAACGACAAAAAACTCTCACTTAATCATCAAGGGCATTGAACAGCCATTTTCATCCATTAAATTTCAATCTAACCCTAAAAAAACTTCCAAACACAAAATTGGCAATGAAGTCTGATTTTTATTCTTCCGTAATTTTCCGCCATCGTAACCTTCGCCAACCGGTAGTTTCACTTGGAAAATCACCAACAAAATAGATTTATTCACGTCTAAATTTGAAAACTAGGGTTAAAAACAACCTTTCCACGTGTTTTCATTGCCACTACAAAAAATTTTCCACTATAAATCCTTAAATTTTTAAATTTTAAACCTACTAACTTAAAAATTCTTAATCTTGGATTATCTGAACCAAAAATTACGATTCTATAACGGAAATAAAAAATGTAGGAACTGTTATTTACAACATGGGAAATGACTTTTCCTGTTTGCTAACTTCAAAGATACTGGCCTCGTTTAAGCCTAACGAATTTTTCTTGATTTTGAACTTATAAAACCAAATTTTAGAGACATTAACAACATAAAATTAACTCTAATGATGTAAAAATATATTTTATTCATGAAAATTAAAAAAATTTTGAAAATGGCGGGTAAAAAAATTTCTACCTTAAAAAATTTTTCACCTGAGTTTTTGCGCATTGACCTATTTCTATTTCTCCAACGTGGAAATAAATATTAAGATAGCGATGAGGTCATCGTGTGAAGTGGGAGTGAAAAATACGTTCAAAAACGCTTGGACTGTGACTACGGTTTATAGCGTAACGCCGTAACGTGTAATTCTTGCGTTGATAAAACTTGAAAACGTTACTACGTTTTTTTTTTTTTTTAAACTACTACTTCGTAAAAATCTAAAACCAGGAAGTATTTTTGTAATTTAATTTAATAGGGGCATAATTATGTACAGTATACATAAATTAATTACGGTGTATAACGTAAGGAATTTGCCACCCGTTACGTTATAGGTTATTGTTTATTTTATTTTATTTTACACTTGACCTTCTTCCACTTTTTGAATATTTACCAAATTACCTAAACAAAACCGCCATTTTGTTTTTTTAGGTTAAAAAACGTTAAAAATTTCATTTTTCCGTTATAAATTTTTATTTTTTCTTGACCTTGATGAGTAATTTTAGTTCCTTTTACTCAGAGTAAAATTTTGTAAACTGTATACTTTGTACTGTGTAGTCATGATGACGTAATGGTGATGTTTGCTTTCAACATTTGTTATTTCTACCGAAATTTGAGTCTTTTCTTACATTTTTGTGTGACGTAATTAGGGGAAAAAAGGGTTAGAAGTATAAAAAAAAAAGGGAAGAAAAAATGTAAAAATTCAAGCTTGTACACTGAGTAAGTACATCTGACGCATGTTTGACCTTGTCAATTTTGTTTCTTATAGTAGCTACTTTAACCCTTTACTTCCTTATTTTAATGGTATTGAGAATGAAAGTACACAGTGTAATTTTTGTGTTTTGGTAGTCAACTAAAATCGCACTATTAAATCATCTAAATTTCTCAGAAATGTAGTAAATAAAATTTAACCCTAAACTTAAGCCTACATTGTTTTCACCAAAAAATTTGCAAAATTTTTCTAATTTTGGCGATATTTCAGATGAAATTTGCAAAATTTTCATCACAAAACTTCAAAAATTTTGCTAATTTCATCAAAATTATGCCAATTTCGTCAAAATCTCAATAATTTTCTCCACAATTTGCCAATTATCTTCAAAATAACTCAATTTTCACCAAAATTAAAAAAAAAAATTGGCTACATTTTGAATTTTTTTGATGAAAAATTTCACCCAAAACCTTCAAAATTTCACCAATTTCCACCAAAAATTTTCCAACAAAACCACACCAAAAAAAAAAACTAACCCTAAAAACCTCTCACCCCAACCCACCAAAATTTCCCAAAAATTTTTCCCAAGATCCCCAAAAACCCCAAAAACCAAAACTCCAACAAACCTCAAGCACAGGTCCAGCACTCAAAATAGTCTGCTCAACTCCGCTTCCCTGCGTCCCCTTCTGACTCAACGCCGTCAAATGATGCAACAAAAAATTCGTACTTTCCGTCTTCCCAGATCCACTCTCACCAGAAATTACAATACACTGATTACACTTCTCACTCAACATCGTATGATAAGCCGCGTCCGCAATCGCGAAAATATGCGGCGGCAGCTCACTCAACCTCCGATTCTGATACAACTTCACATATTTCGGATTATAAATCGGATAAAACTTAAACGGATTCACCGCGATTAAAATCGACCCCACATAAGTATAAATATGCCCAGAATTAAACCTCGCGTTTAAATTCTGAAGCAACGTCGTTTCGTTTAAATCTGGAAGTTGGCATAAATCTGAATATTCTTTATCCCGTGGTTGATAAAGAAATCGCAGAAAATAATCCCGGATTAACCGAGTATCGGACCACGGCGTGTCTTTGTTATTCGAATCCGTCACTTTTTCTCGAAGACAGAATCGATATTCCGGTGAGTCGGAATTCGACAGGATTTTAGGCCACAACATTTGAACGGCGACGGGATTTTCTTGTCGGCCGAGTCGACGTTCTTTGCACACTTGCCCGCCGCCATTACCGATGACTTCGGCGAGTTCGTAGTTTTCGGAGTTGGTGAGTTGGAGTTTTTCCGAAATGCAAGTGACGATTTCATCGGCGGTTGTTTGCTTGCTGGCTTCAATGGTCAAAGCTTCGTAGTGTGGACTTAAAGTGCCCACGAAGATTTGCACGATGTAGCGGTTGTTATCCATGGTTAGTGGATAGGACATCCATGTTGGTTATGTCGGCGTTGGCGATGGTTGTTGTTAGGGTTAGGCGTAGATGGTGGTTGGTTTGTAATGCCGATGAGGTGTTGATGAGTAGATCTGAAATGAGTTGAGAGGTTGAGGTTTAAAAAATGGATTGTCGAAAATGAAAGATCGAAATTGTATATTAAATTATTTGTCGAAATGTGATGAAATTGAAAGGTCAAATTTAGGTCGTGTTTAATGGTGGAATTTTAGTCGAAATTTTTGTATTTGTCGATATTTTAAGTCGTCACTTTTTTGTGTTTTGTCGAAATTTATAAGTGAATTTAAGTGAAAATGTGATTATTTGTCGAAAATATCGAAATTTGTCTATTTCCTGAAATTTAAGTCGAAACTTTTGTACTTTGTCGAAATTTAAAAGTAAATTTAAGTGAAAATTTGGTTATTTGTCGAAAATATCGAAATTTTAATGTCAAAATTTGTCAATTTATTGAAATTTAAAGGCAAATTTATGCCGAAATTCACTCATTTATCAAAATTATCAAAATTCAAGATCAAAATCTTATCGAAATTCATCAAATTTTCGACTTTTTTACCAAAATTTTCACTAACCTAACTACTCTAACCAAATTTTTTACCTAAATAACTCAATTTCAATACAAATATTTGTATCTACAGTACATCAACTACCCATAGATAAACTTCATTTATCAACAACCTTTCGTAACACATGACGAAACACCACAACCAAAATAACCCTAAACCGACACAAAAAATTCCCGCCGATAACCAACCTCAAAAAACAAAATTAATTTCACTCTAATGACATTCTTTCACAACCCAACCTCAAGGTTATCACAACTAGGCCTACACACAACATAAAAATTATAATTCACACCTGCTAATTACAACCTCCCAAAACCAGCGATTAACCCTAACCAAAATTCCTCAAATAAAAAACCAAAAAAAAAAACCAAACCTAAAAATCGGGCCGCGAACCTAATTTCTTATTTTGAAACATTTAACCCAATAAAAATCTCACGAAACGAGCACAGGTGTGAACAGGTGTGAAAAATAACGCGATTGACTTTTTAACCACCGCGGATTAAATTTTAAATTTTAATTTTTAATCCGAGTAAATTTTGAAAAAAAAAGTTGAAATGTAGTTTCGCAGAAAAATAATATCGCTAAATTTTTCTCGCCCCTTCTTCCTTGGTCAGAGCAGGACGTTCACCTCAGCAGAATGAAAAAGATTTTTGGAGACGTGCAGCTTTAAAATTGCACATTCAAATAACATTTTCCAAATCGTTTTCCAAATCATTTTCCACTTTTTCCCTCCCTGATTATGTGATTTTTTAGTAGTTTTATGTTGATGTTTTTTAAAAAATCGGTTTTTTTGGGGTGATTTGTAAAGTAGGCTTAGTTTAGTTTGCTAAAATATGTTAGGTAATGGGATTTAATTTGGGTTTTGGGGATGTAGGGTTAATATTTATAAGTTAAATATTGATTTTGTATAATTTTTAATCGATTTTGAGGTTTATTTCATTATTTTTACATCAATTTTAATGTATTTTAGGGTTAAATTCAAATTTGTTTACTTGTTTATTTTACATTTACGTGACTTTATTCATATTTTACCGCCATTTTAAGCTTATTTTTAACATCTACATCACTTTACTCAACTTTCAACACTTATTTTTACCCTTTACACCCCAAAAATCACCAAAAATTCACAAAAATCACGTCACAAAAAATCTTACCCTTACAACTACTACAATACAAAAACTAATAAATCACCCTAATCCATAAAACATAATTTATTTCAATATCAGATAAACCCTAATTAATCCTTACTCCTCACTTCCTGTCCAATAACACATCTTTATTCACAACCCCCATTTTCCCTCAACCCACCCACCCATCCATCTTTATTTCAATAAACTACGATATTATTTTATCCCCCACCCCTACAAAAAAGTGGGGGTAGAAGGGGAGGGGGTTGTGAGTCATCGTAGTGACTCAATCACATTTTTAGGCCTAAATTATATATTACCCTAAAAATGGAGTAAATTCGTCAAGCTTTAAATAAAGTGTAGAGAAAAAGAGGGCGAAAAATTAAAATTAAAATCAAAATCAGAAACAAAATTGAACGAGTTGACGATATGAAGCTCAAGGAAAACGAGTTCACAAATGTTGCCGTTCACTTTTTCGTCGACAAACTGGTTTTGCTTTATTCTTCCCCGTTTGAGATTAACTGAGTAATAATAATAATGTTAGGAATATTAGTAAATTTTTAAATTTTTTAAATTTTTGAATTTTTGAATTTTTAAGTAAAATTTTTTATTTTTTGGGGTAGTTTTTAGTTATAGGAAAAATTGGTACTAGATGGTAAGGGGTATCGAATTTTTTTGTTTTTGGGGTTGTAAGATGAAAATGTGATGTGTTTAAGGTTGGTGGTTTAAGTTTTGTGTGTTTTTTGGGTGATTAATTTAAGGATTTAATGTTTTAAAGTGAAATTAAGGTTGAGTTGTAGGGTTGGAAAAATTGTTGAAAATGGATGTAACGGTGTTTTTGATCATTCAAATATTATTTTTGTGTGTTAATTTTTGAGGATTAAGATAATATTAAATAACTGTAAATAAATATTTACTAATTTTGTTTCATAATTTCACTGATTTCATCGACAAATTTTCGATCATCGTTGATAAACGGTGATAACAACTTACAAATTTTTTAGAAAAATTTGAAAATTTAGGATTTTTTAATCCCAAAATAATAATCTCACCCATTTAGCGTTGATTTCTTAGGTTAAAACTTGAGGAACACAATTTTTGTTAGCACGTATCCTTTTAAACGCGTCCGAAAACGCGTTGATTCCGATGCAACGACGTCGACATCGTTTTAACGGTTAATTTCCACGGTACACTTTGAATTCACGTAGATCCGAATAAGAGATGAAGTTGTAACGTAGAAATTTGTCACAAAAATGTGGAGATATTGCTGATTTTGCGTCCGATGAGCCAAAGCGAAGCAGCGATTTAAAACCACACGACGCTCCCAACTCTCCACATCCGTTCATCTGTTTACGCGCATGCGCGTTGGACTAATTTTAATGTTGATGTGTGACGTCAACTATAACGCAGAAATGTAAACAACTACTGACATAAAATGACGTCACTGTAACTCGACTGTAGTGACGTCATATATTAAGAGCAATTGTCGTTTGTTGGCAACGACCTATGACGTCAGGTTACTGCTCGGTGCTATTCATTGGGGTTGATACCTCATTGGTTAAGATCCCACTGCGAGGCAGCAGCAACTTTGAGAATTTTTTGATAGTTAACGCATATATGGCGACATCTATTGACAAATAATTTAACCACAAAAGTTCCCTATAATTTTTATGGTTCAACACTTCTACTGTAGTAATTAATCCACAATTTAGCAGTTTTTCTTAACTATTTTAGAGAATTAATTATCGTGTGTTTAAGTTTTGACGAACATAACTTTCGTACGAGATTATCACAATTTTATTGCATCACAGTTTTCTGACAAAAATATTTCTTTTCAGAACATGCACAATTTTTCCAATAATTTGTTAGTTGTCCCAGTACTGTTTACCCGGTAGAAATATTCGAGGATGAAGATGTAGTTCAACAGCTGTTTACCAACAAAATCGCATTAATTCTCAATATTAAATAAAGTAAGAAAAATATACACTGCACTAAATACATAATGAACTTACTTGTATTTTTAACATCTGCGCACAAAATGTAAGAAAAAATCAATATTATTGATAAAATAAACAGGATAAATTTCATTTTGATGTTGTGGTACAGAAGATAATGCGTACTGATTTGCAATAAATTGTGGAATTTTAGTTAATATCCTGTAGAAATTTGATACGAATTTAAGTATGCATGGTTTAAAGTTATTTTATGTTATATAAAACTAACTTAATATTTAAATCAAGGTATATCTGACGTCAGTGCCGTTATTTCTGTTTCAGTTTATACTACGCGGTACCAAATTTAAATTTAAATTTCATCACTAGATGTCGCCAGTTACGGCAACTGGCGATTCGTCGCTAGATGTCGCCAATTACTAGAAATGGCGTTATCCTAAAGCCGCCCTTTAACTTTACCTGTACTCCGTTTTTTCCGCGTCAATTACTACACATACCGATGCAGTCTCCAGGTAAATTAAGAAATACACTTTAAACTTTGAGTCCGTGTTTTAAACATAGTCGTCAATTATTTCTAGATCCCGATCTGGAGCAGAAGGTGAAAAAATGTATGAGTGAACGTTAAAAATTGTTGTAAAAATTTCGTAAATTAATTTATTTTAATTTTTCCAGCCACTGAAAAAATATCAGAAAATGTGCACATTGTCGCTAACGAACCGTCGTTAGCGCTGTATCGACTTCAAGAACACATTCGAAAATCTTTACCTCAGTTAGTAGAAAAACGAATCGAAGGAAATCGAATGTATCAAGATTTACAAGGAAAATGTTATGACGTCGAATACGCTGTCAAGTATATATTTAATAAACTGTACAAACGTAAGATTTAGTCTAAAATACCAAATTTTTATTTCTTAGTGCCATTAAATCGACTCACACGAGTGGCGAACATTTTCAAAACATTCAAGAATTATTAAAAAACGCGATGTTCATCAAACAACAACTTACTTATAAGGAAAACAGACGTTCAGCATCGATTACTAGGTGATAAAATTATTTATGTGTGATATTTTATTTATTTTATTTATTTTATTTTATGCATGATTTTTTTTTTTATTTTATTTTATATTTTTTAACTTTAGTTCCGCTTCAGTACCAATGTAAACTTGAGCTGTGCATGAGAAAAAGTGCTTTGAGTTTGAGTTTTTTAAAGATTTGATGTTATTGTTTTATTTTTTGATTTGTGTTTGTGTGAATTTAATTTCAGAAATGATCGCAAATCTCATCAGAGCATGTATCAACGTCTATCTTCTCTTTCCCTCGATCTTCCAGAACTACCAGATGCTCTCCGTCCAGTGGCATCGGTTCTGTCTGCCTCAAACTCTAATCACCGATCAACGCAAAATTCTCAGGTAAATTTAAAAATTGTAACGATTTTTCAAATGTAGTAAATTTTATTTCTTTTTTTCGCAGATGAATCCAAAATCGAGTTAAAAATATTGGTATTATTGATAATTTGTAAATTGGTTAGTAATAAAAATTCAATACTAAATAACAAGAATAAATTATTATTAGTTTATTTGTGTGAGGTTAATATTTTTAAAATGCCTTTAATTCTAGAATCTAGATCCAGATGAAGCTTGTCTATGTGGTCGGTGCTGCATCATAGTGAGGGTGTTCGAAAACAAATTTATTTTATTGTTTTTAATCTTAAATATCAGATTTTAGTTAAATTTTGACAATATTGTTCGTGACCACTAGAAAGATTCACGTTACTAACTACACCACTGAAAAATAGCCCAATTTTCTTCACTTTATTTTTTAACAACACACCTCTATACAATACCGCCCTCTCGTACTCGCATTACAAACTAAACTAACAAAAATTTATACCTGACAGGTAACAATTTCCAAAAATTTCCACCGCTCTAAAAACAACATCAATATTACTTAACAACAACATCACAAAACAAAACCTAGAAAAAAAGAAAAAAAACTACCACTAAAACAACAACACACTAAACAAAACCATCACCTGTAAAAATAACACTTTTCACATCACAAATTCAAAGTTCACCTTCATAATAACTACATAAACATAAAATAGCGTGCCTGTTGATCTAAACTCAAATACAACTACAAAAAAAAAATTTTAATCGATTGTTTTATTGGTAGTTCGCTGTCACTTTCTGGTTGGCCAATAGGCCGACAGAGTCGAGCACCACGTGCAAACGTTGGGCCCGCGGGTCGCTCGGCGGGAGTTTGGTGCGGGGTAGACCGGGAAGCTCCTCGTCGATATTCCTCACTCAGTCGAAAAATCGGGATTGCGGATGGATCTTACCGATCTCCGGTAACAATGAGCACTGGGCCACGGGCAGGTCGTGGAGAAATAAGAATCGAAGTTGCCGGCGATGAGTGTGCGCGACGGCAAGCGGAGTCGTGATCGCGCGGGCGGAGCGAGGCGGTCTTTTCTCGGCCGCAAAGTATCGCGAGCCTCCGTCGAACACGGCGCCCACGCATCGGGCCGAGACGATCACGCGGACCGGGACTCGCATAAGGTAAATATTGGTTTAAGGTAACGTTTTGGTCTAAGGGAGGTTTTTTTAAAAGTTGGGGTTAAAGGGAAGGAAATGATAGATTTTAAGCGGGAGTGGGTTAGTTGAATATTGATGGTGTAGCGTGGTGATTTACGGGAAATCGTTACGCTTAACGTTATAATTTTTAAAGTAGTGTTATTTTTTTTTTAGTGTAGGGTAAAAATTTGATAGGTGAGAATTAAATTGATTTTTTGGTTGTTGGGGGATAATTTTATACCGTAACGATTTTACGGGAAATCGTTATGCGTAACGTTATAATTTTATTTTGTAAATTATAGCGTCGTGTTTGTTATTTAATATTAATAATTTAGTAGTTATGTACCGTTGTTAAATATGATATTTTAATCGAATTTTATAGCGTAAACTTGTATTTACCTCGTAACGTAAAAAATATTTAACATTATAACGCTTATAATTTTCTTAGCGCTCTTTCCCTTTTAAAAACACAACGAGGAATTCGGAGCATTTCTAAGAGAGTTAATTAATATTGACATTTCAGCGCGATGATTTACACAAAATCGTTAAGCGTAACGTTATAATTTTTAAAGTAGCGTTTTATTATCTGACCACAAAGGTTCTACAACCTGTGAAAAAAAACAACAACATTTATTTCGATTTTTACACCATTAAACCAGTCGATATCCAGTCAACAAAAACTTCTCATTAAACCTCATCCCTTATAATATTTCCCTAACACTTCACCCTTAAATTTTTAATATCAATCCCTAAGAAACTAAATAATTAACGAGTCTTTTCTTTGATGTACAAAACTAGACTCGATTAGTTTAAACCAATTTTCTAACGTTACATCTTCACATTTATACCGTATAACTAATTAACATCTCATATTCCAAGTTGTTAAACCCGTAACACAAAGCTACACAACCTTGAAAACAAAATCCAACGTATTAAATTTAATTCCAACCGTTATCATTAAAACCTAAATTCTGAAATAAACGTTAAAACTCTTTAAAAAGCTTTAAAAATAACTTTATTTTCCATCACCATTAATCATTAATCATTCCGTCTCACGTGTTTTCACTTTAAAAATACAACGCAATCCTTTCCCACCTAACGCTAAAAAAATCCTTATAACGCGCAAACAATAACACTTACCGTAAAAGTAAAAATAAAAGGTAAAAAACGACAACGATTCGAGTTGACGTGTGGTCCACTTTAGTCCACTATCCGAGGTGGCCGTTGTAATCATTTAAAACACGAGAGGGTCACGTGTGTCATTTATCTTTTGCCGCTTGTTCCCGTAACCGGAACGTAGCGTGCAAACGGCATACGGTGTATTTTTCATTACGGGCAAAGCTCAACTGATCGACCGTTACACCGTTTGCGTGTTTTGTGGAGAGAAGAATAAATAGGTGTTTATTGGTGACGTGTTGGACGTGGGGTGAGAGGTGTAGACGTGAGGTTTTTTTGTTGTTAGGAGTTAGTGGGTAGTTTTGTGACGTGATTTTTGACGTGTTTTATTGATGAGTAATTGGTTTTTAAGTTTATTGAGTGTTGTGACGTGGACGGTTTATTAGTTGTTTGATGTTTTTGACGTGTTTCGCAGACTGCTTATTAGTTGCTTGACATTTTTGAGATTTTGACGTGTTTTATAGATGCGCGTTATATACTTGACATTCTTGACGTGTTTTATAGATTCTTGTTATATACTTGATATTTTTGACGTGTTTTAGAGACTGCGTATTAATTTCTCGACTCTTGACGATTTTGACGTGTTTTCAAGACTGTATATTGGTTTCTTGAGTTTTGACGTGTTTTGCAGTTTATCAGAGTAAATGTCAGAAATTTTGTGGATGTTGAATTATGTTACGACCGTGCTTTACTTCATGTTTGTGACGTGTTTACTACACTTTGGTTTAAACCTCATTTTAATTAATTAGTGCGGTGTTTTTGACAGGTTTGGATGTAAATTGCGTTACTACAATTTGTGTAGAGAGTTAAATTTGAGTTAGCGTTGTTTTTTGTAGGAAATTTATAGATTTGTAAGTGTAATTTACAAAGTGCAGTTGTAAATATGCACTTGTGCATTTTGACGAGTTGCGAGAGGAATTACCGTCATAAATATCAAATTGGTAATAATTGTCAAACTGTCTAAAATTATTACCTAGACAATTTATTGCATTAAAATTTTTATTTGATGCATATTTTAAACATAGTTCACGTCATGAAATCCGTCCAACCAGTCGCACGTAACTACAGTATAGTATACTAAACTATACGTAAGAAAAATAAAGGCTGATTTGAGATTTGAATTTGATAAACGTCAAAAGAACTTTTGATATGAGATTTAAATTCAATGAACGTCAAACATACGTCAAAACTTCAAAACTTCAAAATATTCAAATTTGTATAAAGGTTAATGATTTTTATGCATTATAATAATGTAATCACAATTTACTTTCAAAATGTGACGTGTTACAGTAACACGTCAAAAATACGTCAAACACGTCATGAACGATTTTGCAATCTAAATTTTCAATTTAGATATCCATACATTAAAGAAAAAGATTTATCAGTGAACACGTCAAAAATACGTCAAACACGTCAAAATTGTCAAATAATATCTTCAATTCAAAATTTTAATTCACGAAGTCATGCGGTTAAAAAATAAAAAACTTGTTATTTGAAATACGTCAAAAACACGTCAAAAATTATACAACACACGTATAATTTTCTCCACTCCAACCACAATTCCAACAGCATAATTCAACTGACAAATTACCATATTTCGTAATTACACCTTATCCCTATTCAGTTAATGTAACAAATCGATCGGTCCATCATCAACAATGCACACGATGCTTCACAATTCTAAATAACGACACCGTTTATATTTTCGTTTAGCTTAACAAAGTGAAAGAATTCATCCTTAAAGTAGACACAAAAGACGAAAAAAGACAAATTTGGACGTGACTACCTCCAAACTCTGATAATTAATTAGTTAACTTCGATTTGATTCACCAAATCGATGTCCCGAGTGTGTCATTAGACGCGTTATTTAGTTTCTCGACGTGTGTGACGTGTCAAATTAGCTCGGTCTGTTTGGCGAGATTACCTGATTTTTTTTAAGTAATGAGAATTTACTGCGCGGTGTAAGAATTAAATTAAGTCGTTCGTTTTCCTGGAGTTAATATTTACTAAATTTAGCTAAGAACTAAGCAAGCAAGAAAATTCACTAAAAACACGTCATATTTTATTCTAAATTTACATTTAACTAATTATTTAAATCAACTCTGATGGATATTTACGCATTAATAATTTTGCGTCGTTTTGAGTTGACATTAAATTAAAATTAAACTTTGTCCTCGCGAATGACGTGTGAGTGTGTGTATATAACGGCTAACGTATAAAATATTTAAACTATAACTCGATATCGTCACGTTTATTCTGCAGTAGTTCAAGCTACAAATTCAAAACAAACTTGCTCCCTTTATTTTCCACACAAAACAACTTTACCGTGACGTATTTCTGAAATATCTTATCATTCGCCCGTCTTGCGCTTATCATTGTTATGATTAACGATCGATGAGTGATAACAATATTTTACGTCATGTTTTCTTTTGGGGAAAAAGCCTAAAAATAAATTATGACGTATAGTGTTCAATGTCCAGGTACAGTAAATTATTATTTTCGGGTTCGGAAGAAAATCGTTCATCTTGCTCTCCTTATGACGTATGACGTATGATTTTAAACGTCCATTCGTACAAAAACAGAAATGGTAGTTATATATATAACACGTCAAAAATACGTCATAAAAATAAATTTTAGATGTTAATTTATCGAAATCAATTGAAAAAGTTTGACGTGTGGTAAACACGCGAGTTTGACGTAAAAATAACAAAAACGAGAAGTTTGAAATAAAAAGAGGATGCTCATCCATCAAGAGAAAGAAAATTGAAATGGTAATATGAGATGATAAGATGTTTTTTTAAGGAAGCGAATTTTTTATTCAAGTTGAGATACTACGCCGAGGATACGCCGGAGATAAGAGGCTTAAAGCGCGAAGATTAAGATGACGTTATGGGTAAACTTGCTCACCTTCTCTAATAAACAAACGATAATCTCTGAGTTTGCATGGAAATGTGAGAAGGGAGATGTGATTGTGTAAAAAAGTTGTTTTTTTTGAGGATGTATTTTTGTTTTCGGGGTAAGTGAAATGGCTAGGGATGAGGCGGTGAAGTGGAAGAGAGAATAAGAACGCTTGACGTGAAAAATAAACAAGTCTGTGTTCGATTTATCGGTTGACGAAATCCTTTCGATTTAGTCACGTCCAAACAGCAAAGCGAACATTCGGATAGAACTTTTTTTAAAGGTTTTTTTTGCTGTTTTGACGTGTTGTTTACGTCGAGTGAAGTTGATACTTAAATTAGATTTGTGTTGGTGTATTAAGTTAAGTTCAGTATATCGATTTCGTGGTGTTATTTGATGTGTAAATTACCCATCTATTTTGGTTTTGGGATTAATTGCAGTTAATATCTTTAAGAACGTCAAACACAGCCATCAAAATACAAACATGACATAAACACACCCATCTCTAATGTTAACCCACCTTGTACAACATAATTTACGCCTATTACACCAAAATCAAACCAAAATAAAAAACCCTTAACTATTCAAACACGGTCGACGATTGCCCAACACGGTAGTTAATTAGAGATTTATTAATATCCGGTAATTAGTTGCTGGTTGCGTGAAATGTTCACCTGAAATGTATACAACGACGTATCGATCAACGCCATTTATGTCATAACATTCCGTATGCACTACCGCTCATCGTTGCAAACTCAGTTGGGCAAACAAAAGCTCTCACGCCTTTTGTTATTGGCAAATGTGATGTCATCAGTTGTGCTACAATGAGTCTCCCGGGTACCAAATGCCAACGCCATGACTTTGGCCTACTATTAATTATGTTTGGTAAGAGGGGAAAAATGAAAGACACGACCAAATCTTTTGTTTGGGGGGAAACGAGGTCTCCCTTCGCTTCTTCATTTTTCGAAAAGAGAAGAAAAAAAGGAGACAGATAAATAGAAGAAAGGGGAAAAAGTAATGAGAAAAGAAACAATTGGTCGGCAAAGTTTTTCTGACAGTGGATAGATCAAAAAAGGTTAAAGAGGGTGTGTACAAATTGCGGTTGTTGATTTATCTCGTTGAGGATTGTTGTGCTTGGTTCGATTGTTGAAGTTTGTCTTTGGAGTGATTGTTAAGGAGTTTGTTTATGCGGTTGAATGGTTGTTAGGTATTGTTAAGTTATTGTTTGAAATTGTTCTTGGACAACAATGGCAACTTTGTATTGTTACTATGGTTTATGTTCAAATAAAGGGAGTTATTTAATTCAATGTTGTTTATGTTTTGGTGTAGTTGATCAATGAAATGAACGCTCAGCTCGCGTCGTTGCGTGATCTTCTCATACACGTGGGTCAGTCGAGAGATTGTCCGGAGATGAGAGAAAAAATTCGAAAAGTTCGTCGGAATTGTGTTGATTCGTGCAAAGCGACCAATCAGATTCTACTTCCACAAGTCCGCAGGTGAGATTCCTTCAAATTTTTAATTAGTTTTCTTTTGTGAGAATTAGTGTCTTAAAGATTTTGTTAGCGGTAGAAACCTCAAGAAAAAAATGTCTTAATCTTTGAAAGAGTTCCAAATTTTTCAACATCTCTTCCAAAGACTTAACAATGTTTACAACAATGCATCAACAACTTCAACAATATTTACACAATCAACAACAACTTCAACAATATTTACACAATCAACAACAACTTAAAAATAGTTTTAACAATTGAGAAACTATTTCAACAAACAAAGAGCATTTTCAACAATATACACAACAATCAAATAGCATTTTCAACAATACACACAACACTCAAATAGCATTTTCAACAATATACACAACAATCAAATAGCATTTTCAACAATACACACAACAATCAAATAGCATTTTCAACAATACACACAACAATCAAATAGCATTTTTAACAATACACACAACAATCAAATAGCATTTTCAACAATACACACAACAATCAAATAGCATTTTCAACAATACGTTAACAACAATAAAACAGTGTTGTATTTACGATTTTCAACGTCTTAAAGCGAATAAAACCAAAATTCAGCCAAATCAACATCAATTTGCAAAAACATTTCAAATTTTCAAAATTTCGACCAACTTTTTTCACTCATCCTCGTCGCTACGAACAACAAAAACTCAATAAATAAAAATAAATGCACTTCATCCCTGCTTTTTTCACACATCCCCAGTTGTTTGATCGCTGCTTTAAGGCAACGAGAGAGTAGCATTTACCTTATTGATTCGTAGAGGAAAAAGAAAGCTAGATCGATTCTAGTTTACGGCTGCGGAAAGTACGCTACACTATGAGCGCAATTCAACACGACCACTTTTAGCGTCGTTCTATTCCAGTTTTCACTTACTTTTTTTGACAAAAATAACTTTTTTTTGTAGTACCGGTACTTCTTTGTGTCGGAGATAAGTAGATGTAGGTGGATATTCGGTGTTATGACGAATTTAGTGATAAAAATCTTTCCGGAGAAGATTTTTTTTGATTTGATTATATTGTGAAACGTTATGTTGAAATGGGATATTTGATCGTATTTTTTCTTCTCTTTATGTTTAAAAGTTTTGAGATGATGGGTTGATGTATATCGTAAAAATAATTTATACTGTCGAGACGACGGAAATTTTACTAAGCTTTTCATACGATGAAGTGCGCAGTTTTTTTACGGGTGAGTTATTTAACAGAAATCGTTTGAAATTTTGGAATTTTTGATAGAATTTCTAAATATGCAAAATTTTGGAATTTTTCTGTCCGAAATTCGCCTTGGGAAATTTTAACCAAGATATTGTTTTCTACAAATTATTGTGCAATTTTTTCAACAATAAATATTTATACAATGTAAGCTCATTGCTTACGTAACAACAAATTTTTTTGTTTGATTTTTGTTACAACACCCGTTCAACAAACAACTTTGCTTTATTTCGCAACTGCAACAATGAATATTTATCATTGTTTCAATAATAAATTTTCGGCTTAAATCAAGTAATGCAAAGAAGTTTATAAATCAACATTTGTTAAAAAATAAACGTCTATCAACTGTATAAACAAGGGACATTTGTGATTCGATTTAAGCAAAACAAAATCACGCAAATAAATTGACGCAGTGCGCCAATAAATATTTACGTTACAATTTCTAACTTTTCGAAATAAATTTTTAACAACAATTCGCAGTCTTTAAAATTACACGATTTTCCACGCCAAATAAAGTCTTCAAAATTTTAATTAAAATCTTACAAATAAACAGTCTTCAAAATTTCACGCTCATTTTCAACCTCAAAACTAAATTATTTTCACATGACACACTTCAAAAACTCAATTTTTCAAACAACTAACAAACCAAACTCAATTTCCTACCCTCAACAAATGAACAAACAAACTTTTTTCCCTCTCCTCTCAAAAAAGAAAACAAATTGACTTTCGACCAAACACGAAAAAACAAAATCCAATTTTTCACAACAACTGCCACCAAAAATCCCACCATTTTAATTAACTAAACAACGAACAAAAGTGAGATTTATTTACTCTTGTTTAGTGATGTGGCGGACGGAATTCCAGTGGATAATCAACATTTTGTCCATTTGTTCTGTTTGGCTCAATTATTAGTTCGTGAATTAAATAAATGCAAGCGTTTACTCACCGCTCATCCAATGGACATGACGCAATATCTTGGTAAGCCCTTTTAACCTCTGTCGTACAATATATTCTTAACCTTTTATGTTTAATTTCAAGCCGAAACGCGACCTGGTCCGTCTGGAATGTGCGTTCTTAATCAGTTGGTGCTGTGCAATCCTTTCGCTCCAGATTTCAATGACGAGGAGATTTGCAATATCGAGAGGTAAAGAGCACTTTAATTTACTCGGGGTCGTACCTGTAGCTCGAGTTTTATTTGCTGGAGTTTTTTTTTTTTTTTTTTTTTTACGAGGTGGATCTAAGTTAAACAAGCTTTATTTTAGTTTTCTATTTTCTTTTTTTGTGTGTGGGAGTTGAGTTTGATTTAATTGAATGGGTTTGAATGGTGAAAATGTGATTAAAGTCTTGGTTTTCTGTTGAAGGTCTTTTAAATTGGAATTTTTGTGTTTTGAGAAGTTTTTGTGGGAGGAAAAGATTGAAAGATTGGAATAGTTTTGATGTTGTTTAGTGAAATTCGAGTCTGAAAAGTGAAATTTCTTGACGTCAATTGTTCGATATGTCGACATTTAATGATTAATTTTTGGATATTGATAGTTTTATTACTCGAGATAAATTATTTCTTTATGAAACCAATCTTGAAAAGTGTTGTTTTGTTTATAATATCTTTAAGATATTGTGTTTTACTGAATTGACAACAAGTTTCTTCGAATAACAAACAGTCTTCACAATATTTACTCGAAACAGATATTGTTTTCCATTGCTGTTGACAACATTAGCTTGACATATGTCTTGTTTTTGACATTTTTTTCTAAAATATTTGTCCGACGTACACACATATACCAAATTATTTTCAAGACTAAACATATATTTTACTGCAATATCTTTCTCAAAATGATTAATTTTTATTCTTTCTACATCATACAACAACAAGCTATATCTAAATTTCCAAACCACTTACATAAACAATTTTTGCCTAATTATTACCCAAAATATCGTTTAAATTAACGCACGTAATTAAAAACACTCAAAAACCGCTTTATCGATTTCGAAATGTTGTTTTTCTCCATAACGAAAACACAACAACGTGACTCGAAAAAAGGGCGTAAGCCGTAACTCAAGGTTTTACCGTAAAATAGTAAAAGTGTAATATAATTTACCGAATACCCCGCTAAGTGTACATTTACCGTACGCTATAAGTTTTATGTTAGTCTTTTATAGCGTTAATCATAAAATACGGGTTTATGAGTTAAAGAATGGATCGATTCTTCATTGGTTGACGATAAATTCAAAGTTGTGTTCAAAGAATAAATTAAACATTGAAAAGAAGTTATAATTAATTCATAATTGCTTGTTAAAATTTAATATCAAGCAAAAATTGACTTGATTTGGAGTTTAATATCAAGTTGCGGGTGGAAAATGAACAATGACGTCATGTTTTCTCAAAATTTGGTGAAAATCAGTTGAATTTTTGGTTGGTATTGAAAATAACACGCTTTTTATGCAATAATTTCTTATGTATTACAATAAAATTATACGCAGACTGCTTCTAGTAAAAATTCTCATCCGTTATTTTATGGTCAGTTTGGATAAACGCGGTGTGTTTAATATTTAAATTTTATTTTATATTTCAGAGATACCCAGGAAATTGGATGCATCATTTCAGAAATGCAGGAATATATGCCGCACGAAGAAAACGGTGAGTTTCTTTTGCGGTTTAAAGTTAAAAATCGAACCCCCGTTATACCAAACACCAAAACATATAAATTTCTCAGTAAAGAGGTTTTTAATTTTATATAACAATAAAAACATGGAAAAACGTTCATTGATTTTAGTTTTTTTTTAGTTACTGTTTTTAGTGACGTGCTTGGTTACTGGAAACACTAAAAAAATTACAAAATTGAAAAATTGAAAAAATTTCCAGTAAACAATTTTAATCTCATTAAAAAAAATTATTTATACAGTTGGTATATTTTTTGTTTGCTTGAAAAAAATTACAACAAAATTGAATTTTTAAGTTTGCGTTGCGAGTTATTTGAAACCGCAAACGTAAAAGACAAGAATTTTTTTTTTTTCGGTCGGTTTTCGGGAAGGCAAAATTGTAATCTCAGATAATGTCAGTTTTCAAATGCACGACAGCGTTGTCGACGTGAAAAAGGAAAAAAAAAAATTCTTCTTTTTCCTTTTTTTTGTTGTTGACAACAAGAAAAATGTCGGATTGTTTTCCAAGAAAATATTCGACCGCCAGACGTAGTTTGAGTGAGTAACGAGACAAATTTTTCTTGACGTCTTTTTATATTTTTATTTATGTTTTTGTGATGTTTGAAATATGGAAAATATTTCCTTTGATGTGTAGCGAAAACGATTTATCAAGCTTTGGAAAACTTTAAAATTTCTCTGAAGTCAAAGGAAAAATTATGACTTTTCACACGTCATTTAGTAAACGTTGTTTTATTAAATTAACGACGTGTGACGTTAATTTTTTGTAATTTTAATTGCAGATTTACTGTAAGTGATTTTTAGTTTTTTTTTTAGTTTTTTTTAACGTGGTTTTTAAATTACTCGTTGGATGTGATACGTGAAAAGTGTGAAAAACACAAACAAAAAGTAATTACGTAACGTGTGTTTGTGTAACGTGACATTAAAAAATTGAAAAATTATCTCTTGACGTGTGTCCAAAAAAAACAATTTTTCTGAGCGACAAAAAACGAAGATTTTTTCAAGCGTGATAAAAAATGAAAACAATTTTTTCTTAAACCACGTCACAAAGCATAGTTTTTCAAGTTTTTAAACAAACACGTCACGTCACGTCAACTTTCTCTAGTAACAAAAATTGGTTACGCACAAGAACCATTCTCTTTAAAATTCGTTATAACGAGGTTTAACGTAAATTCCCCATCCCAAATAAAACATGTTAAAAGAAAAATCTCAGAAATTATTAATTCGCTACAATTTCGCACATCACGCATGCGTACAAAACCAACTCCGTAATCCATCAAAAAAATGGATTTAAACACGCGTTAAACATTTAAACCCTGCAAAATTTATGTTTCATTTCACTTTCCAGTCCCAAAGCTCACCTTTAACATAATCCACCTGTGAATACTGTACACTATTTGATCAATACACCTCACACAGGTGAAACTGACCTCCTTACAACCAAATATTCTAAAATTTACAAAATTTCGACACCAAACCCAAAATTCGACCAAACGACTCAATTTCCTCTCAACGACCTAATTTTCCAACCTCCTTCCAATTTCTTTTTACAGTTCACTATTTACTCCAAGAAAACAACAAAAAACTTTAATTTAACGACGCCATTTTGTTTTTTGTCTTTTTTTTATTCAGGTAAAAACCAAGCATTCCTGGAAGAAACCGTAATTCGATGGCAACGTCGACGTCGAAAGCGAACTCTCTACAAAAGTATGGGCGCCTTGTGCTGTCTGTGCAGGCCGAATTACCTGTGAAAAATGGCGGTGATTACCTGGTTATCGCGAACGTAATTTCGTTTGAGCATTTTTTTTATAGCGCACACACGCAAAGTTGTAGCTAATTTTACTAAGCTATTATTATTATTATTATTATAATATATATATAAAAAATATATATATATAGATTGTTATTAAATGCCTTTTAAGAAAAATTTTAAATGAAAACAAAATACAGACGCACACCAAAAAACTGATGTTGTTGTTGTTGTTTAAAGGAGGTTAGTGTAAATTTTAAGGTGAAATTTTTGTTTTGTTGGATTTTTTTCGAGGATTGAGAAGATTAAGCAATATTAAGTACGGTACAATAAGGTGTAGATTGGAGAAAGTTTTTGTTATAACGAGGTTTTTTTTGACTGGTGAGGCTTGTTAGTGAGTTGATAGTGGTTTTTTTTTTTTTAATAGTGGTAAAAAAAGTTTGGTGTTAAAATTTTGTTTTAAAAATTGAGGATTTTTAGTCACGCAAAATTTTTCATCATGATTTCGTCACGAACCGATTTGTTATACCGAGGTTTTACACTAAAAAATTCGTTACAGAGAGGTTTTTTATGTCCAAAACCGATAATTTTCTTACCGAAAATTTCACTACATCAAACAACTCCTCCATCTACAACTTCGTTACAACGACCAAAAAACCTCGTTACAACAAACTCCACTCTACACCAAAAAAAAACGCTACAAAACTTTAAAAAAATTTCTTTAAAACTAGTTCTAAACTCACTTCACCCTTTTCTTAAACTTACTAATAAAAAATCCAAACCAACAACGCTTATGTAACTTTTCTTAACTCAAAATTAATCTTTATTCTCATCATAACTCTTAACTCCCTAATTTTCACCACCAAAAATTTTACCTAAAAAAAAAAATCAATTTCTCTAATTTTTCTTATTTCCATTTCATCAACTTAACTTACCTATTCTTTATTACGCCATCTGTAATATTAACTTACCAAAAAAAAAAAAAAAAAAAAAAAAAAAAGCTTGTGACGTATCACTGTAAACAGTAGTGGTTACCATGGTTACCTCTCTAAAACGAGAAATAAAAACCGTTGCTTATTACCTTTCATCTCTCTCTCTCTTTCTCTTTGCAATATTGATTAAAAATAAATTTAAGAGAAAAAGTTGAAATTAAAATTTAATGTCGAAAAATGGTTCGTATTAATCTTGTTTCGTCTTAAAACGAAATCGCATGATAAAGAGGACGCTGGGTCATTGAGTAGCGTGTTGGGGTTAAAGGGGAAAATTGCAATCGATATTTGTCACGGGAGTAAATGGTTCGCGTTTTACGTTAACGTTGTAAAGGAGAAAAGGTGTTTTAGTTGGGAGTTTTTAAAAACGTTTTTACACCGAAAATTTATCGTAAATTAGGATTAGTGTTATATATAGTGTCGTTTATTGATGAAAATTTGTTTAAGGGGAAAGTTTTAGTGTGATTGGAAGTTGAGTAAAATGTTGTTTTAAGTGTTGTGGAAGTATTAGGAGAGTTGGGTAAACAGAACCTCGTTATTGCGAATTTTAATTTTAATTTTTAAAACAAAATTTTGTTGGGAAATTGAATTGAGTTTTGATCTATTATGAAATATTGATTTTGGTGAATTAAAAATTAAATATAGGGTAAGTTAATTAAGTGTTGATAGTCAAATTACATTAATTAGGTATTAAAAGTATCGTTTACCTTGCAAAACAATTTTTATTATGAAATTTCCATAATTTCCAAAATTTGACGGAAAATTTCTCAGAATTCGATATTTAATAATTCTTTAAAATCGCAGTTAGCTAAGGAATAAGGGATTTAGTATTTAATAATCACCTATTAATTACTTTTAATCTTTAGTAAACAAACACGATACATTACTGTACTCATTATTTCAAAAAACAGCCACCCAGAGCGCTGACGTCACTAAATTCCAAGATGCATTGCGATTAATGGCGTCCTTCTCAATCTTCACCGCAATTAAATAACGAATTTTAGACATCATTTCTGCGCAAATCCAGCATTAATTCGACGAAACGGTAAGTTTTTTGTTTTTTCTGTAATTATATTCCAAGTAAGTTAAAAAAAATACACCTGAATTTTACTACTAAAAAAATCTTTTACGTACGGTTTGTTACTATTTCGGTTGCCATTTTTAAATACTCGTTACATCTAATTCTTCAAAACCCTCAAAACAAGATAAAAATGAACAACTCATCTCTCAAAATTACTCGCAACGACTTAATTACACAACTTACGTAGAAAATTATACTTACCTCAGGCGTGCGATACCGTATCAACGAACGTAATTTACTTTAACATTTCCTTAACGAGAGGTAAAAAGAAGAAAAAAACACCTGAAAAAGTAAGAAAAAAGTCAATAAATTCGTAATTTGTGGCGGAAAAAAAGGATGAAGGAAAAAGTAACCCTCACATTTGCAGTAATTAATTATGTAGGAAATTTTGTTGACATTTGCTTTACGTGTTTTGGTTGATAATTCATTACTTGTCGGCGTCTGTAAACGAATCGGGTGCTAAAAGGTTTAAATAAATAAAGCTGTCTTCGTTTTTGAAGTTTAGTAAGTAAGTTGAAAAGGTAAAAAGATTTTTTTGTTACCGATGCAAAGCGAATCCGAAATGGAATTTTCTTGCTCGAAGCGGAATTATTCCTTTTTTCTCTTTGATTCTCGATTCTCACGTGCAAAATTATGTTCGGCGCACCTGTGGTTAATTTGATTTTCAGTTTTGCTATCGTTTTGTTCGAGTTTTTATGGGTGAAGTTTGGAAATTTAACTTCGAATATGTTCTCGAATCGGGTTTTCTAATTTTTGAGGTTGTAAGGAGAGTAGATAAAGTAGACGTGGTACATTGTCATTGTAGATTGCGTGGTGGGATATCGAAACGGGGCATTTTCGGGATAGTACGAAGTTTCAAGAAAAAATTTTAGAATTTTGAGATTTGATTTTTTTATTACGTTATCGTTTATTTGAAGATTTAACGTGAGAAGTACGAAATTTTTAGTCGAATCTGGTTTTCTAACGTTTGATTTTGTAAGGAGAGTAGATAACCAGACGTGGAGTGATATCGTCGTGACGGGATATCAAGCTGAGTTTGTGTAATGGGTAATAAGTAACTTTAGGGATAAATATTAGGTTTTCGGAGTGATTAAAATGTGGCTTTAATTCAGGGAAATGGTAAACATTCAGTGGTGTTTGGTTTGACCTGTTTAGTTCAGATTAAAGAGAGTAGATAAGTACGTAGATGCCGATGCATTGTGGGATCGTGCGGTGGGGATTAAATAAGATAAATATCACGTTAATTTTGATAATTATCAATTTATTTGAGTTTAAAACTCTACGGTTACGCAAATATCAACTTTCCAAAATTCAATATGTTCGGGATTAAATCCACATCGAGTGACGTCATTTGTGCTATGCCCAAAAAAAACTAATAATGACAATTTCACACGTCACTGAATTAGCATAGAAGATCTGTCGCAGCTGGGTTCAATTATTTTCTTAATAAAACCAAAACTGACTCCCTTCTTTCAAATTTTTAAATTTAATAAAATTCCTCGACTAAAATTGAAAAAACAAACTAGAAAAAAAAACAAGAAAACTGGAATTAGATTTCACGTTGTGTTGACATTTGCCCCACCCACTTCAAAATTGATTGATTATACGAGAGTAAAGCGATCTTCAATTTTGACGTGATGGTGGAAAATTGAGACTAAACGGAGACAAAGGTCGTTTTTCCGATTTTCTTAATATTTTTTTTTCGCCAAAAAAAGGGAGTGATATTTCATCGATGACGTCATTCAACGACGATCGAAGATGTCCGCTGACAACAACTATTCGTCAAAATGACTGAGATTAAGGTTGTAACTGCGTGGAATTTGAAACAAAGTTGGAAAATTATGATTTATTTTAAAGGTGTGATTTTAAAAATAGCGGACATTTATTCAAAATGGCGGTTAAAATTCAAAATAAAGATCAAATTTACTGAAATTTGAGTTGATTTTCTGTTTTGAAGCTTCGAGATTTGAACGAGAAATCGACGAGACTAAAACGAGATTCTCGTGCGTAGTTGCCGAACTCGTGACGTCATTATTCACCATCAAAAATTTGAAATTCGTGTTCGAATTTGTCTCAAAATCGCCTTAACCAAAAAATTCGTCCGCCATGACAAAAATCACCGATGACGTCGATCAACCTCAACAATGACGTCACTCAATCTCAAAACTACGGTACTCTCGCGTATACATCACAAAAATTCAAATTTAACTCAAAAATTCAAATTTTTATTCACAGTTCCAGAAAATTAAGATTAATCCAACGATTATGCTTAAAATATTCAGCGTGTGGTTTGCACACAACGTGAAAATTACCGTTAATAAATGTTTTAAAAATTAAACGTGTAATTTTTCCAACCGTAAAAGTTGAAGACAAATGGAGAGTAATTCAATTTATTTAATGAAGCTCCGAATTTATGCAAAGTGAAGCCGCACATAGAATTTTTCAAATGTCGAACGGGATAACGACTCAATTATTAGTCGAGGGTTTTATTAGTTTTCGCTGATGGTTGACAAGTAGATTAAAGAATAAACTCCCTCCTGTAGTTTGAATTTGTTAGCTTAATTAAATCTGCCGTGTCAAATTACAGTAAAAATATTAGATTACGGAAGTGGAAGTTTGAGATGTTGTGAGGTTAACCTCGTTATAACGAAGTTTGTTGGAGGTTGGTATGAGAGTTCGTTGTAACGAGGTTCGAAAATATTTGTTGTAGAAAAATGATTTTTTGCGGTTTAATTTTTGATGTTGAAATTTTTTTTTTGGGAGGGGGGAAGTGAACCTTGTTATAACGAATTTTTGAAATTTTGAAGAAAAATTGAAAATTTTGTTAAAATGATGTTGTGGTAAAGAAAATTTACTAATTCGAATTAAAAATTTGAGTTTTTGTTGGAAAAATTGAGGACACCCTCTATATACCGAAATTTTGTTGTGACGAGGTTTATTTACAACTTAAGTAATTTTGGTTTAATGGATTAATAGGGAATAATTTGTTGTACTAAAGTTTGCATTGTAAAATTGACAAATAATACATCATTTGGAGTACTTAGAGTATTAATTACCCAGTTAATTGATTGTTTACTACACTTCAACTTGCAAAACTAGCAACGTCAACAACAATGTTTCCCGGGATTAACTACTTAACCGTGTCAATCTTCTTCCAACTTCGTGATCCGATTTCGATAAACTCGCATGAAACCCAAACAAAACGAAAATAACGCGATAAGAAACGAAAATTCGCTATAAAGAGGTCTAATCGTTCAAAATAAAAATTTCGTTATAACGAGGTTAAACATCTAACTTTTCCAAAAAAAATCATTATAATAAGTACCGGAACCCCCCTCGGAAAAATTCATTATAACGCGGTTTTATCCGCGAAAGTAAAAAAATTCGTTATAACGAGGTTCATTACCCCTCATCAAAAAAATTGTCTAATTTCAGTAATTTTAATTTAACATTTTGTAATTTTATTTAAAAAAAAAAAATACTTGAAACCTCGTTGTAACGAATAATTCGCGTTATTACTTAAAACGCACCTTTAAAAATCCCTCTTACCTTACGTTGTAATTAATCATCATAAATTTTTCAAACCCCATTTCTTTCCAACAACGCACCTGCGTTCGACTCTCCAGAGAAATCTTTTTTCATTTGACATCCCGACAAAGAAAAATTGTCACGGGAGTGATCTACATCGCTTAATTGGAAATCACCTGAAAAGTAAATTCTCAGGTGTGGCAAAAGTTGAAAATTTAGTGAGGTGACTAATCTCCAGACGCGATTTCGCTAATTGACTTCGCGTTTGTTATAACGAGGTTGCGGGGTTGGATTTTTAAGCGGTAATTGTACATTCGATTCGCGGCTTATTTTTGATGGTGAGCGTTGTTTGGCGGCGCTTATTTTGTAATTAGATCCATTGAGCGAACAATTTATTAAGAACGTGGTTGAGTCGGACCAGCTGCTCGGTGTGGTTATACGGTAATCGATTTGTAAACGAGCGTTAAGGCAGAAAGAGGCGTTTTGTTGGAGGAGTGTGAATTTTAAGGATATTGTTGTAAAAAGGAGTCATTTGGATTGTTGTGAAAGAGAGATGGTGGTATTGTTGCTGGGTTTGGGTGGAGTGAAGTTTTGGATGACGTGTGATTTTGTTGGGTAAAAAAGTGATGGTGGTTGTTGGAATGTGGGTGGGAAATGAAGGAAAATGTGGGTAGAGAGAGAATGGTGGAGGGACGTTGTAGAGAGTGATTTGAGATGGTGGAAAATTTTGAAAAAGGGGAAAAAACTGTGTTGCAACAATGTGAAAATGCGGAAAACTGCTTGCAAATAAGGAAAAACTGCTTGCAAGAGAGGAAAAACTGCTTGAAAATGAGGAAAAACTGCTTGCAAATAAGGAAAAACTGCTTGCAAATAAGGAAAAACTGCTTG
>JAQIWS010000034.1:0-83487 GCA_034696085.1 Stigmatogaster subterranea
TCACAAATGAGCCACTTGTTGTTTTCGCAGGTGTAGCCAGGATCCCGCGCTAATTCGAAATCGGAGCCTTCTGGATCTTTCATGAACGTGCACACGAATTCATCGACCGATTCGATTCGTTTTACTACAATCCCGTTGCACACTTGATACAAAGCATTCCGTTGTAAAACTAAGGTGTTTATAGCGTACATCAAATAGAAAACTAAATGATGCAAATGCGCTATTAATTCACCCGGTAAATTATAAGTGGTACAAGGTGACGCTTTTTTGATGGAATTTAACGAGTCGGTAACGGTGATTAACGTGAGGAAAACGACGAGCCGGATCAATCGCACCGTGTCTTTACACTGTAGTTTTTCAGAACAAGGATCACTTTCTCGCGAGCCGATTGGAAAAAGAGTATTTTCGGAAATATCCAAGGCTTGCTCCTCAGTTTGTTTATTCATCCGTTTAATGCAATTTTCATCATTAACATTTTGCATCATTGCCACCAACCAATTTAAATTTTTTCTGTGTTTTCCCAAGTCACAATTACTGTTTCTATTCAGGTACGACTTAAGATCATCCAACGCGTCCACAAACATCGTACAAAGTCCACTCCACGTATGAAAAAATCGGACGTACTTTTCCGCCATGTCGTGATATCGATTCGACAACATCGCGTCTTTAACCGGTTTTCTCTCTTTCCTCACACTTGCATCCAACATATCCGATAATAAAAGAGCAGGGGAATGCATGTACCGTTTTCGCGAACATTCCGACATGTCGAGCTCAATCCCACCATCATCGTCATCTCGACAGCCCTCACATCGCGCAGTTTGAATCCGAGTTAGATTGCAATCAACTTGATCACCAAACTCCGAGTGATGAATCGCGATATCCGTGACGAGAGGATTAATAATTTCACAATCCACGCAACTGATTTTATCCAAATTACACAACTCCTCGTCTGTGTACCAATACGGCTTCGAATTTCTGAGCATTGCTTCCGGGATGTAACTAAACAAAATAGCGAAAAAGGAGCCACAAATCACTATCAGACAGAAAATTAACAGTTCGTAATCATCAGTGTCGTCGACTCCATTAATACGTTTACTCCACCAGGCTGTCCGTAAAAGCACGTGATAAACGAATAAAACCGTCAGTAACATATTAGCACAAAGAGTAAGCCGTTCGACTCGAGTCAGTCGACCGAGTCGGTTGTAAGAACCGAAGATAGAAATCCACGTGTGAAGTTCCGACCATCGATTAGCCACAATGTGTTGGAATGAGGGAATTTTGGATCCGCGAGGAAATAATTTGAGGACGATGGACGGTTTTCGTAAAGTCGACATCCATCGATAGCAAGGAAAAATCCATCTGTGTTTGTGAGACACGTCTAAAACTTTGACTCTGTCTAGAAACCTAGAGAGAATTAAGTTAACTCTTTTTGATATTTAATATATTGTGTAAATTTGTAAATTAAAAGTTAACTCAACCAAGAAACTTGATCACCGTGACAAAACATTAAAATAGACAGAGAAAATATTTCACCCAGACAATCTAAGAAAATTAATTTAAGTTAAAGGTGAAAATTTTATGGATATTTTGTTGAATAAGAATTACCTGTAGTTTTAAGTACAAAAATATTTCTGTGTCCTCTCTGCAGTATTTTTCCATTTGGTTTACGAGCTCGAAGACAATAAACACGACTACAAAAATTCCTCGCGTGAATTTCAAGACGCACGTGTGCCGAGGTGCCTGAACCGTGCCAAACACCTGTATCAACGATGATCAGATAAAGATGATGCGCTCTACCACAAATAGTCGGTGAAGTTTCATTTTCGAGCGGAATCACGTCGCCCTTCAAACGAAAAAAACCAAACAAACTCAGTAAATTTCAAATCATCCACATATTTAAACCACGTTACCTCCATGATTTTCTGATAATCCCAAGTATAAGCAAATCTCGCTGCTAGACAATAAACTAAAATAATCACCGTCGCTGACAAACATGGAATAAACTCGTACGAAATCATCGTCTGTGAGAATTTCTTATAACATTACGGTATATCAATGGCAGGCTTAACAACAACAACAGTAATGGCGGCGAACGTCAACAACGTGACGTCACTCAGTAATGAAATTGAAGAACGAAAAGAAGTTTTTGTTTGGAATTTCTTTTTGCTTTTTTACTCTTCTTTTTTCGTCGTTGTGCCCAGAGGACTCAATTCGATTTTACCTACAAAATGTTGTTATCTCTTCCGTCTCGTAAGTGCAACACTACACGTGGTCGATGTTATTTTTTCTTTCCTGTTTTCCTCACTCGCAATCCATTTGCGCATTAAGTTTACTCTATTAAATTACAGCCATAAGTCCATTTCCTTGGATACTTTGTATAAGTCGAAAATTGTTAGTAATTATTATTATTATTATTTACAGAACTCGAATTATTTATGTATAAAGAAAAATCAACGCAGTAACAAGAGACAAAATCAGGAAAAATGTCCACAAAAATAGTAATTTAACCAAAGTCATTCATCTTAATTTAAATCTTAATCTGGCAACCGACCAATTAGTTTTGTTCGTTTTTTTTTTCACCGGTTAATTAACGCTGTCAAACAGTAAAACGCATTTTATGTTTCTCTTAACCATGTTGATTCAAGACGACGAGTTTGGGATTTGTAAAAATTCACCTTGATATTTTATATTTGTCTTTTGATAAAAGATTTGAAAAAGAAAATCGATTCGCAAATAATTTGTACTTTAAAATAAATTTGCGCGATGTCCGCACTTATTTCAACATTAGATCTGAATTTTGATTTAAAACGGGCCCAAATTTATTTTTTTGATAATTTTTTTCTTCTCCACGTTTAAAACATTCCCGAATTTCGATTTATTTTTTCACGAAAAGGCAATCAAAACGAAAAATGCAAATACAAAAAATAAATTTCGATAACAAAAACACCCAACATAAACAAATAAAAACTTTTCACTCGACGCAAAGTAAAAAATTCATATTCTCAGAGGAAATTCTAAAGCCAACGTTATTCTAAATAAGATTCGATTTCAAAGTGAATTATTACGAAAGCCAAATCTAACGATTTGACCGAAATGTTAAACAAAAAAATCGAAGGCAATAACTTCAACTTTAATTTAATTTGGAAAAAATAACAAAGCAGCCAATTCATTTTATAGACGACTCGAGAGACCGACGGTAAAAATTTTTCTCCTAAAGCCACAGATTTCTTTAAGAGAAAAATCGTGTTCTTTGGTTTGTACTTCAAATGCAACTGCTAAATCTCTTTTGGGAACACGAAAAGGTTTTCTACACTCGTGACATTCTGACGTCATCAACACGAACATTTTTATGACGGTTCTTGGCGCAATATCGAGAGCAATACAAAATAAAAATTGCGTTTCATCACAGCCCAAGCTTGCTTTTCAAAATCCTTTAAACCCAATGTTTTGCACACTCAACGCAAGATGAAATCAACAGGTGGTCGCAGCCACCTGTTGAGCATCATCGAAGTTTCATCGCAAAATCCACGGTATACAGAGATCAAGCCGAGCCAATTTCAATTACAGAAATAATTTTTTGATATTTTTCGAAAACAATCTTCATTTTAAGAGCTGAAAAAAATTTGTTGACAGCGCCGCTCCGCGGGATGCTGCGGCAACGGACAAGCATTTTATTTGCAAATATCGTCGTTCGGTTAGTAATTAAGTCAATTTTTGGTAAAATAAAAATAGCAAAGAATATTTAAACAATAACAAATTTTTTCCGTGAATTTTAGGTAGAAAAATCCAAAACTGATGTAAGATAAAAGCGAAGCCGACTTGGGATAAAAACAAATTTTGTAAGGCACGTGTCTCGAAGTTACGGTATTTAATTTCCCAAAAGTCTTTTAAAAAAAACTGATGTCACGGCAACGGTATTTATTACTTAATTATTTATTTTAATCTTAATTGAATATTCCCGCAGTTTACATTTTTTAATCAAATTAGCTATAGCAATTTGCGTACATCTAAAATTAATAACACTCGACTAAATTTAATTTATATATTTCGTCAATAACATAAAAATACTCCTCTCAGCTAATAAAGAGATGGGAGTTCACACTCCAACCCTGCACGTCATCTTCTCACCTCCACCCACGTGACCGTGACGTCACACTCGGCGCACGTGTGTATAAAACCAATGATTTGCGGACATGCACGAGAAACAGGTGTGTTTTCAGCAAATAGCCAACGTCTTTCTCCCATTTGTCCGTCTCTTTGACCGCGGCTTTTCAACGATGTTCACCAACAACGCGTCATCTCGTTGGGCACTCGTCATCCTCTGTGTGCTCCTCGTGCTTCATTCCCGCTGGCCCCCGGTCGGAGCCAATTCTGGACCCGAGCAACCGGTCACTATGACCGAAGCTCTTAAGTACCTGCAGGCTTTGGACAAGTATTACTCGCAAGTGGCGCGACCAAGGTCAGTTTATTTCGTTGTCCACTTTCTCAAATTCGCTGTTTCGCTGTTTTGTTAAATTTCTCTTGAGATTGAGATTTCTTTTTTTCAAATTTCAACAGCTACAAAACTCTTTTGACACGAAAAAATAAAAGTTTCTCTCCAATACTTTTGTCTCAATTTTACCTCCCCTCAAAAAAACAATAATTTATTCAATTTTCTTGAATTTTTTTTACTTTCAATTGTAAAAAAACAACTTTAAAAAAAAAATCAATAATTGTCATTTTGTCCGAAGATTATTTTTGGAAATCGTATAAAGTTTTTCTTGTTCGTTTTCTATTCAAAATCATCTCTTTTGTGCGCTTTTCAAAGCAGCATCATCAACATCTTAAGTCGACGCGATTAACCCGTAATTCTTTACATACACTCGACGTAATTTAATTCATTCAGTTTTGTCGTTTTTTAATTAAAAAAGGATTTAAAGTATTTTACCTTTTACATCAACTGTAATTTATAAACAAAAATTTTTTTTTTTAAACGTATAATTTACATTATAAATTTTGTGTCAAAGTGTTAAATGACAAACAATCATTAAAAATTGTAATTTAAACTGAATTGCAAATTGAACGTGACAGATATTTTTAGCAATTAGTAATTCAGTCTAATTTCTTTACCCAATTGCGCATCTGAGGTGATTGCTGTAATTAGAATCCAAATTATCCGACACTGTTTCCAAGGGGAGGGAAACGAAGACACAAACAAGTGTAGAAAATTGTATTTATCACTTATCTCGTTAATACCTATCAATTGACAAAATCCAAATCACGAGCGAGAATCCAGCGCTAAACACAATGAACTCATCTTCTATTTACTCGTTTCTAATTTCCGAAATTCTACTTCTAATTCAAACAAACCAAACAAAAGAATTGGAGTCAAACTACGTTAAAATAAAATCTCAATCGCAAACGAGAAGAGCGAAAAGGAGAGAGACTTTAAAAAAAAACATTAAACCTTGATTTAAAAATATTTTATAATGAGAAATAATATTTAATGGTAATTTGTGAGCGGTCACGTGCCTCAATTCAGTAAAGCTTCTTGTGTTAACCAGTCCGCGAAAAGATCCCCAATTGGACGAAAATGGAGACGCACTCAAATTATTACATTTACTTCACCTGGACAGAAGGTATTCGCGCCTCGCGAGACCAAGGTGAGTGCATGTAAAATACGTGGCGAAATAATATTACCAGTTTCCAATTTTTCATCGCACTCTCTCTCTCTCTCTTTCTCGCTCTCGGGTGGACAAAAATATTTTTGTCCAATTTATTTTAAACTTCAAAAAAGGAGAAAAAGAAACAAAAATTTTTGTATTTTTAATTACCGTAGAAATAGTTTGTAATTTTCACCTTTGGGTTGAAATATATTTCTCAGGCTCCAGCTATCGAGGAACTCATTGCGCGGAGTAAATAAAGCCTCTTTTAGTTGTACCCAAGAAAAACCACTGAGCAAACACAATTAACGGTTCTATGGGTTAACTTAGACCCAAACGCCAATGAAATCTAACCTACTAAACAAAAAAATAATGGGGGAAAAAGTCTTTCATTAGGTTGAAAATAAAAAAGTTTTACCTGTTTCTCGTTTAACAGGTAAACAAAGTCGGATTTGTAATTAAGAGAAGGGAAAAGTATACAAGACTGCGAGATATCGTTTAAGGTTGATGAAGTAAAATTAAAAAAGGTTGGAAAAAAGTGTTTGAATTTCTCTCGTGATGTTAGAAGCAAGTTTTGATGAATTTCGCGTCCACGGAGATTCGAGTCAGGTGTTCTGCTTTATTCATGACACTCACGTTCGGGCTCAAAATCGAATTGGGAGCCCAAGTGTCGTATATAATATGTCGGGGAAGAGTTAGTTTTTCGAAAAACCAGAAAAAGAGAGAGAGAGAATTTTGTTTGACAGGCGGTTTTTAAAGTTTTTTACTTCACGCTCGATTTGAACAAAATGTTAAGTGACAAATGTGAAAAACAAGATTCTATTTTAGATTTAATTTTAACCGCAAATTTTATTCTTAGTTTCAAGACGTCAATCGGATTTTTATATTCCTACCTCAACCGACGTCTGCGAGTGTTATTTACGCAAAATTGAAAATGTTGCTAGGAAATCTGAAACTGTCTAAGAAAATGTCATTGAACAACTATAAGCAGACATTAACTTAATTACCGAAACATTAAAGAAAAGTTTCAGTCACAATCCGATATTGGTCTTTTGTAAAAGTTCAAAATTGGCTGATTCGATTTAAGCCTAACCGAGTGAGGATTCCTTTTCAACACATGCAATTTTAACCGCGTTGGCGTTCTTCTTGATTAAAATCAATTTTCTCGCCTACTTTTAGAGCATCCTATTACAACCCTACAATATTACTCTTCAGCTAACATTTATCTATTTCTATATTTAACTCTAGATTCGGAAGAAGTCTCCCATTGCGCACGCCCGAGATGGATATGTCAGCCGTGAGTTTTTGCCGCACTCATTTTTTGAAAAATAACCCTTTTTTTAATTTTAAAATAAATTTCTAGGATTACTAAAAATAAAACTTTAAAAAAAGTGTGGAGTATATAAATAATAAATATGCGAAGTATAAATTAGAAATTCAAAAAAATAATTTTTATTTTCAAAGCGCTTGCGCAAATCCATCGGATTACTGAATTTTCTAACTTTTATTTTCCATGTTTATTTTTATTTTTAAATTAAGGAGGCTGAAGCCGACAGGTTTTACTCGCAAAGACGGCGATGAAAAGTCTTAGCAACGTCAACCTCAACGCCCTAACCAACAAATTTACTCCTTTGGGCACATTGGGATTTCGAGATGAGATTACTACTTCCTTTTGGAATTTATGCCTGCACCTTTCCATCCACTATTCGCCAATAAATTAGATAGACCCCCACACACAAACCCCCTTTAAAAAGAAAAAAATCGAAAATTGCACTTTTTTCCCATTTTGTTTTACATTTTAATGAATCCTTAAAAAAAATAAAAATATTTTTTGGTTTTGAAAAATAGAAAAAAAATATTATTAATGTGAAAAAAAAAAATTTAAATAAAAAAGAAAATTTGTTGATTGAGTAAATGTGTCAGCTACTCGTGTAAATTTATTTTTCCATTGTAATCTCACGAAAAAAAAAAATATTTTCTGTCTTGTGTACATAAAACCGAGCTCACTCACTCACTGTAGTACCAAGCACTCTTTAAAAAAAAAAAAAAAACTTAGTCTTAACCCGTTTTTTCCTTTTGTCTAGAATAAAACATAAGGTGTTTGTAAAATTCATTTTTATCTTTCTTTTCACGCAAAAAAATTTTTGCTGAGAAAAAAAATTCACAAAAACAACTCAACCATTAATTATTAACGAAATGTACAAAAAAACTTAGGTTAACGTCCATTAAAAACGTGAGAGAAGTAATACGGAATATAAATAAATAATTACGTAAGCGCAACTTTAAAGAAACCGAAAATTATTGGAGTGAAGTTTCATAGTGGTAAATAAATTTAAATTTAAAATTTCGAAATATAAAAAGACAGAATCGAGTCAGCAAATGAGTTTACGAAATAAAACGACGATTGAAAATTAATCTCCACTAAATTATTACCGAGTGTACACTTCGGTGATTGGCCCGTACGAAAGGGCAATGGCAGAATTCAGGCTGCTGAGTCGAAGTGGATAAAGAGAACGCAGTCAAAAATTCTAGTTTGCAGATTGCTCGACTGACACCATGGCAAAGACAGCGTTGTCGTTATTGCTGCCGTTGGGTTTGGTAAGTTCATTAGTAAAAATTGCGCCAAATTTTCTTTCTCAAAACGAGCATTAAGAGCGTTTTTAATTATTTTACATTACAATTCCTATTGTGGAATTCCAGTTTCTTTATTTATTCCGAGTTAATTATAATTCTGAAGAGAGTGGTAATCTTTGGGTTTTTATTTTTCCTTCTTTTAAAAACGCGCGGAATCCAATTAAAAATTAGCAATTCTTTTTTTTTTTTAAATTTTACTATAAAATTATATGTTTAAATTTTTTTTATTCTTCGTCGCACAAATCAACGCTATTTAAAAATTAAAAGAAAAGTCGAAAACTAATTTATTCATCTCCCGAACGTAAAATAACTCTTAATTTTTGTAATTACGCAAAATATCACGTAAAGATTTAAAATTTAAAAATTTAAAAATTTAAATTACTAACTATTCAACCGGAAAAAAAATATTTGAAGTAGAACGAGAGACGACTACGATGATGTAACGCCTCGAGCGCACACCGCGCTCGTAATAACTGGGTCAAAGATCACAGACCCCTTGCTTGACTGCCCTTCTTACTCTTCCTATTACATTTACTTAACAAAACCGTAAACAATTTTTAAAATAAAACAACCCAAAACATAATAATTAATAATAATAATAACTTATCAACTACTTTTACAATCACAACAAAATTTTCTCAGCTCGTTATCGTCCATGCTCGAAGCACGGGAGCACCGAACGAACTTTGCTCCGGTCGAGAAATTCTCCCAAATCACGACTCGAATAAACCTCGAGAAGGACGAAGCGCTCCTTTCACCATCACCGCTTCCGCTAGTAAATTTACTTCCGAAAAAGACACCATTACCGGTAGATTACGCAAAAGTTTTTAAAAGTGGAGTTTTTGTTAAGCTTGCAAAATGGTTTTTCGTAGTGACCATCGAGGCCAAGGGAGACGCTAAATTTAAAGGTTTTGCAATCGGGGCTAAGGATTCTTCGACTAAAAAACTTATTGGACGTTGGGATGACAACTCTCAAGCACATCCCTTAAGTTGCAACGCCATCGTGACCCACGATAAAAACGATGCCAAGTCGTCCGTCACTCTTAAATGGCATCCGCCTAAGGGAGCCACGTCTGGAAATGTTTTGTTCAGGTAAACAAAACGAGAATATTAACATAACAAATTATTGTATGCAAATTTTACTATTTGCATGAAGTTTAATTTATATCTTTCATTTCTGTTACATTTTTACAGCGCTGCGATCGTTCAAGATTTCAGTACTTTTTGGAAAGATGTTCCAGTAAGAACGGGTTAAATTACGAAGTACTGCGAAAATAGAATAAAAAAGTTTAAATATTAAATTTGAAGAAAAATAATATTTCAAATAAAAGTCAAGTAAATAGGCCTAAGTAGATACATAAATAGGTGATCGACCAAAATTTGTTTAAATTTACTGAATCAACACGAGCTGATTTGTGATTTATACTTGTACATGTTTAAATATTGTATATGCTTATTCTGCGAATTAAAATGTATATAAATTAAATAACATTCAAATCTACTTTGTAAATTACACGATAGAAAAATGACAAGAAAAATTAAATTAAAAACCGATTAAAAAAAAAAATAGCAATCAAATTGAGAACTCAATTTGAAAAATCCAAACCGAAAAACATTAATAAAGACAAAGCGAGTAAAAAAACATGAAAAATGATGTAAAAAGGTCTCACATTTGAATAATTCATGTCTGTGCTCCATCAGGATTCAATCAGACTCCTAATTGCACTCTACTTTCACCTGCAAAACGAATGATAAACTTTTCTCATCCTTTTTTATTTTTATTTTATTTACCACAACCTGGAAACGAGCTAAACTCGCATTTCAATTTAAAAAAAAGAGAAAATAAAACACCAAAAAACCCCCCAAAAAAAACTTTACAGCGATAAAACTAACTTACTATGTAACCAATCTAAATTAGTTAATTAAAAGTAAACATTTTAAGAACCATCAGCTATTACCATACAAACCGCGAAGGGTAATAAAAATGTGTTGCCAATGGCAACCAATCGGTTAGTGGGATGCAGAAGATTAAAACTGAACGAATCGTTCACATAAAAGTCAGGAAAGAGAATTTCAATGCTCCGGAAAAGTAATCTTCGCCGAATATACCACGTTACTCTAAAAGCGGACGCTCTAATTTGTTGATTACAGGTGCTGCACCTGAGTAGGCACCAACAACGAGTCCAAACACAAAATGCAAATGTAGAAAAAGAAAAAAAATTTAAATTCTAAGGACACCGAAATGTGGATCGGAAGGGGAGGAATAATTGCAATGGGCAGTACTGAGTGACCATCTACGTTGAGCATGCGCGATAAAAACAAGGTCTCAACCACCTTCAAAAACTTATAAACAGAAGCGGGCGGCGAGCAAAGAGGAAAAAGGAAGAGAGAGAAATCGAATTTCGTTTGCACTTCGTGTTATTCAGGTAAAAAACGTAAAAATTTCATTTTACTAGTTACCTTTTTTTTTATTCTTCTTTTTCTTATTATAAAAAAAAATTAATCGATGTCCTTAGTTCTAATCTCATTAATATCATGTATTGGAAAAAAGTTAACATTAACTACATTATGCAATTATTTAGTTATCTCAATCAAGTTAGGTACAAAGTGCACAAAAATATTTCTTCGTTTTTCCCATACGACTAACGTAATAGGTTTAACGTTCTCTTTTTTTTTTCCTGCTTTTTTTAAAGTTCGAAAAAGGTAATATTGAATTATAAGGAAAGAAAGCAGGTCGCCATGCGGAATTGTTCATGGTTAAGAAATGAATATAAAAGTAGGTCGTGTGGTGAAGCTTTTTGAATAAATTCGTCAAAATGTCAATTCTTGCGAATTGGATTTTGTAATTTATGCACAAAGGTCGTTTGAAAATTTTGTTAGGGTTAGGTATTAAATAGTGTTAATTCGGGTCACGTGATTTGATATTCACATCGCGTAAAAATTCGCATTTGTAAAGATTAATCTGAAGATTTACTTCCCTGAAATACTCGTCTTGGTTTTATCTTTTATGTTTGGGTAAAAATAGTAACGGAAAACTTGTTATTTAAAAAATTTAAAAAGTTGTTTTTAAGTTAATAAATGCGGAAATTTATGTTTTAAATTATAAAAGATGCTTTTAAAAGAGATAATCAAATAACGACGCAAATGAGATTACACATTAAAATCGTTTTCACCTTCGCTCAATTCTTCCTTCAGGCTTAAGAAAAGAACTGAAGGCAAAACTCAAATACCAAGAAACACAAAAAAAAAACAAAAAAAAGGAAAACTAATTATTAGTTTTTACTCTTAAACGTGTTTCTGTCACCAAAAAACCAATAAAACCAGATATCAAATTCATTACCACCTGCAACGTGACTCAAAAACTTGTCGATCGACATTTAATTCTCAGGTGGCAATTCCCAACTTTTTTCTTAATAACAAACTCAATAAAACAAAAACGGAACCAACACCTAAATCCACATACTTAAGTAATGAGTCAACCGAAAAGTAGCAATGTCAACAAACATTACACCATCACGTTTACCGCTGGACCAACAGGGAAAACACCAAACAAAATCTACCCTATAACCCCATAAACTAACCAAAGTCCAATCTTACCGCTTCAACAACCTCGCAAATCTTTCCTCTCCACTAAAACTTTAAACCAAAATCCACAAAACTAAAAACTAAACCTCAGCTGTAATTGTCCATTTTCGTTATAACTATTATTATTTCTGTATTTTTATTTTTTTAATAATCTTGTACGGCCTCTGCAGCCGGGGACGGTGGAGCGGGTCAGGGTTTTCTCAGCTGGCTCCCTCCCCTTCCATACATATAAACTCGTACGCCTACAAGGACAACTTTACTCATATACAAACAACCGAGGAGCAACGATGAAACGTCTTCTGCTCTTTCTTTTTGGAGTCACGGTAAGTAACGCAGAGCAGCCATCTTTGCTACTACACTTCCTGGATATTATTTTTTTTTTTAACTTGTGAGGTAATATTTTTATCGACATTTCTAATAGTTATATCGTGTGGATTAGAGATTAGATGTAAATTAACGTGATGTTTAGGAAATAAAAATCAAGGTACACAATGGTCAAACCAGAGTGGTGACCTATTTTCAGATGTTCGCAAGGCCGGACGTTGAAATGTATTAGCAAAAATTAAAGAATTAGTGAATATAAGACCTTAAGTATTAGATTAAAATAAAGAAAAAAGTTGATTTGAATTGATTTACAAATCTAAATAAATTTTTTGTCGATGTTGTTGTTGTTTTAGTTGGTAGCTTCCTATCCAACAGGAGCGCCTGAAGAAATATGTAACGACCCTAACTTAACTCCACTTCATGGAAAACCAGCCAAGGATCCAGCCGTGGAACCTCCACCATACCATGTCTTTGCGACAAAATCCAGTTACCAATCCAATCAAAATATCAACTGTAATATTTTTTTGTTTCTTATTTCCAATTTTTCAAATCATTTTTTGATGTTACATCACATTTTACATTTTGCGTCGACAGTGATAATCAAGGGCCTAAATGGAACGGCTCTCTTGGGTTTCGCGGTCGCGGCGGAAAATGAGAAAGGAGAACATATTGGCTCTTGGCAAGAGAGTAAAGAAGTGCAAGAAATAAAAAAATGTCAAGTCGCAACTCACACTAACAAAAATCCCAAAGGAGAAGTCCTTCTAGCATGGAAGGCACCTTTGGGCAAAAAGGGACCCGTCCAGTTTATGTAAGAAATTTAATAATTTCATTAAATATTTCTACTTTGTGAGTAATCACCTTTCCTTTTGCAGCGTTACCATTGCTATGACTGGTTACGATTACTGGACTCGTGTTCCTGTTTTTCTTAAAGAATTTTAAAGTTTTTCACATACTAAACTATACAATAAAAAAGTTTGTGTTTATTCAGTTTATTCCCTAAAGTTAGTTTTATTCATTTTATTTTATTGTATTTCTTAATGTAGTATACGTCAATTTTAAATTTTTAATCCTTTTAAAAAAAGTTTTAAAACTCGATGTTGTTCTATAATTATTAGTCGGGATTTAGTGCGAATATTTTCAATTACATTTCTCCCTTTAATTTCTAAGGTCTAATTTCGATAATAGCATCGGAGTAATGATAATAAAGAATTATACTGTAAAATTATTTAATCACCGTCTCATACAATATTCATTTACTTTTATTACAACTCAACCTTTTAGAGCAAACATCCAATCCAATCAATACCAAGAACTACTCAATTCAACAAATTCTGAATCATATTACTAGGTTAAAGTAATTTCCAGCTGAGAGCAGTTTATAACATCCTCGGGCTACGAAAACGTTGAGAGAACCTCACGCTTAAAAGAGAAGCGAACACGCAACAAGTTTTTACCTGTACCGCACAACAACCACCACAAACGAGAAAAATGATCGTGGTGTTAATTAACCTAATCGCCTTGGTGAGTTTGAAAAACTTCAATGCCGTACTCAATCAACTTTGGTCAAATAATTATTTGGGCGTGTTTGGAATTTATTTCTTAAAGTTGAATTTAGCGAGTAGTTATCCCTTTGGTGCTCCACCGGGTATTTGTTCTTTCGACAAAGCCAAGCCTAACCACAACGGACGTGAACCCCAAAAGACACCGCTGCCTTTTGATATTTTCATGTCTAAAGATCAAGTAAATTCATTAGACGATAGGATAATAGGTGAGTACATAATGTGGCGGTTTTAATGTGTTTATAAACAGGTACGCGTGTAGGTCAGTCATTGAGGTGACCTTTTTAGGTATAAACTTTTTAAATTATTTTTATTTGATCTTGCGTAATTGGTCAAATTCTATGTTTTTAATAACTAGACCTCGATTTGTTTTTTTGTTGGTCGTGTCTGACTCAAAACCATTAATCAATTTGCGAGGATATTAAAATTATGTTGTGACACGGTGTGGTTAAACGAGGGCAATGACGTAATTTTTCCGTAACTAAAATTATTCTTTTTAAAAAATAAAAATTATGGGTCAGTGGATAGTAAAAACAATACTCGAAACGCATCAATAGCTATGTTAAATAAATATTAGAAAAACTAAAAAGTAAATCAGGAAATAACACAAACGGGTTATTACATCACAAAAGGAAAATAAAACGAGGAAAATGAAACAACATCTTTTCTAGCTTTGTGTAATTTATTGTGGTATATTCTTTTCATTTTTGTTTTCAGTAACGATTAAAAGCAAGGTAGGTGGTCCTCAATTCAAAGGATTTTTAGTCACACCCAAGGACGAAAGTGGAAGTAACGTGGGCACGTGGGACAACGACGATGTTTCTCATCCAATCGAAGGTTGTAGTAGCACTACTCAAGACAAACCGACCCCAAAAGACAATGTGCAATTAACCTGGAGACCGGGGACAAAACTTCCCAAAGGACGCGTTACAATGACGTTAGTTTCGATAAAAGCTTTAATGTTGTTTTTTTCACCTCTTAAATTATCTGACATTTTATTTGTAGTGCTGTTATTGTTCAGCAGTTTGATACCTTTTGGGTGGATATTCCTGTGACAACAACAGGTGGATCAAATTTCGATCAAAAACAAACAGTCCAAACACCATCGCAACAAATTACTGTGACACCTACATCTTCCACAACGACAAAATCACCTCCTATTAACGGTATTGCGCTACCTGGTTTAAGAAACGATGCAGTTACTGCAGGATCCACAGTTGCAATTACTCCCACAACCTCTGCATCAACGACGACAACATCCGCCGTAACTACAACAACTACCAAAAAAGCAACAGAAACAACTGCGACTGCTCCCATTACAACTACGAAACGTCGATCTTTAATCAGCCGCTTATTTGGTGGTGGAGACAAAACGGAAAAAGCAACAACCGCAACGACGACTGCTACCACTACAACATCGACCACGACCACAACTCCGACTACCACTACAACTGTGGTACCAGCGGCGACTACAACGAAAAAAAGGTCTTTAATAAGTCGTCTATTGGGTGGAGGCAGTAAAACAACGACGTCGACCACCACCACCACTACCACCACCACTACTACTACTTCTGCTACTACTACTACAACCACGAAACCACCAAGTTCAGATCACGAAGTAACTACTCCTACCACAACTACTACTACTACAACTAAAAAATCTTTCTTCAGAAAACTTATAGGCTGATATAACATGTATATTTTATCTTAATTTTTTAAATTCAGATTATTTAGTTCAATGTATACCGTACAATGATAAATCAAGTTGTCATAAAAAGGTGAAGGTGTACAATTTTATCTTTAAATAAAAGTCTTTTTATAATTTTTATATCAATTCGAACCAATACGCAAACTACCTCACCGAAAAAATAAAAGTAAGATAAGACGGGAACAGTACCTGTTAGGAAGAACACTTGAAGAGGTCGAAGAGGTTAAAATATCTCTACAAGACTATTACGACATCTACCGACTGTTTTTGCAATAACGCGTGCTTAGCCGTTACGCTGCATTTAAGTTAAATCCAAAATAGTTTTATCTAGTAAAATAATTTGAAAATTTATTAAATGTAAGTAGTTTATACATGTGTATACTCATATGAAAAAGAGTCTCCTTCGACCATTATTGTGTTGTAAATATATCATCCAGCAACTCTCTCGCTAATTTTAAATAATTTCTGAAAAAAGTTTCACTTTTAGTTAAAGTATAATTTTACAAATTAAGAGTATACCCACTTGTTTTGTTCTATTGTATCATCGCTGTCATCTTCCAATATGCCTTTCGTTTCCGCATTTTTCAATAGATCGTTTGCAGCATTCACGGCTGTTTTCAAGGTGGAAACTTTTAAACATTCTTGGTAACAAAAGTAAATTAATAGGTTAGTAAGTAAGAATTTACAGCGTAATTTTTATCAATGTTATTATTTTCATACTTTTTTCTCGACTAAAAGCATGAAGGACTGCAGCAATCACCAAAGGACCGGGCATTTCCATCACGTCACCTGTTTCAATGCATTTTATGATTTCTCCCAGAAAAAGCCTGTAAGCGAGCAAACAAACACGTCAAAATTAACAATTTATAAAACACAAACTTAAAGCTCCTACGTGATAAAAGAAAGTCTTGACGAAAATAGATAAAAGAAAAATTGAATGAACTCAGAGAGTTCTGACCAAACTGCTTCCTTATCATATCCTTTGTGCTAAAAGAATAGTAAAATTATATTAAAGTAACTTGTCACGTGAAAACAATTCGCGATATTACTTTATCAATGTCAATCGCCAAGTCTGTGAGGATAGCAACGATGATTGTGGATATAATGTCTTTAAAACTTGTCACGTGTAGAGCTTTGTAATGTGTGAATGATAGTATGATTCCAGTAAAAATAATTTTTAATGATTCAGGCACCTACGAAATTTACAAAATAAAATCATTTACCATTAAGTAAATTATTCTCTTGCAAAATAACCTTTTCGTTAGATTCCTCATCGTTACTTCTCTCCGCTAAACTTGCAATAATGCAATTTGCCATGTCAGCAACCAAGTTCATAAACAACTCCACTTCCGCTTCATCTTTCCGCGACAAACCAAATTCGATCAGTTGAAAACATAATCCACTAACGTTTTCAACTAATTTCATTCGTAGTTCTGCAACAATATTTTATTTTAAAATAATTTAGTTAATTTTCTTAAACAATATCTACATGCAAATTACTTGATTTCAAAACGGATTTAGAAAACACAAGAGTGTTGTTCACCAACGTTTCATCGACTAAACTAATTAGCGCCATGTCAGATACGACACACAAAAGCTCCTGTAACGAAATGAAGTTAAAATTTCTCTAAAAAGTAACAAAACTCAGTTAGAAAAAATAAAAAATTTACCTTAGTTATTAGAAAGGGCATACTAATATCAAAATTTGTCTCATCGAAATCGTCAAATTTGGATATTACCAAGTCCGTGGCCCAGATTTCAATTTCATTAAGTAATTCAACTGAATTAAGCACTGGCTAAAAAAATTAACCCGCTTTTAAACATTAGACCTGTATATTAAAATAATTACTCACACCATTTTCGCAAAAAATACAGTCATACGGCAGTAAATTTGAAATGCTTTCAATAAAAATTCGTCAGTAGCGTACGTATTTTGTATTGTCATCGAATTCATTCTTTGCTCGATTAATTCCTAAAAAGAAAAAAAAGATAACCTTTACAATTACAATAATTGTACTTTAATTTCAGAACTTACCAACACTGATTTCAGCTGTTGCCAACAAGGAAAAATCACGGCGTGGTGGTCGAGTAAAATCTGTTGACAATAAATTTCCTCCATCATCCATCCCAGTATATTACACGCTAATAATGGTTGCAAGTCGTAAGGTTCTACGAACTGAACTGACTTTCTTAGTCGTTTCTGCCGATAAAATTAAGATGTAACAGGAGTAATAGTAAAAAAAATAAAAATGAATTGTACCTTTCTGTTTGCCATTTGAGGAGTGGTAGCGACTTTTAATCCTGCAGCTAACCATTGAGACAAAATCTCAATCAATTCGTCGATAGAATTCCATTTGCAAAGATTTATGATGTAATTGCCATAAGTTTCTGCCGAGGCGTCAGCAGGTAAACTTCTCACGCGAATTAAGCAATGCTTTCGAATACCAGGGACATTCGCTGATGGAAGAAAACTTGTGAGAAATAAAAGCGAGTCCCAAGTGGAATTATCCTTTAAAAAATATCATAAAATTTAAATTTTTCTGCAATGTACAGTCTCAAATTCAGTTACTTTGCAACATCGGGTACATAGTTGTACTGTATTACTATACGCGGTGAAAAGCTTCTTTTCTAGTGATTTTTTGTCAGGCTAAAAATAAATTTTAGTAAATTTTTTTTTGAAATCTGCAATAAAATACATTATTACCTGCTGGAGTTTAGCGTGAATTCCTGCCCAAATAATACCCGCAATATCGATTAGTCCCGCAACGACATCAGGATTATTGAAGTGGTTAACTCCGTTACGGTTTTCACAATCTTTGTCATCATCACCTTCCCCACCATCATCGTCACCCACATTATAATTATTATTATCCACGTTTTCTATGTCTTCATCATCATCATCATCTTGTCTTTTTTTAGCCAACAACTCTTTGGCCAAATATTCTTTTATACAGACGCTTATTTTGAGCAAGAAAATAACTTAAAACAGAAGAATATTATTAAGTAAAATCATCGCATCAAATAACAACGCCTCACCTGCGTTTTCGACTGTCATCAATTCTTGTGCATAACGGTAAAATTTTTGAGATGCAGCTCGATGGTTCGTGATCAAAAATACCGCACGGTTCAAAGCAGCTGTTTTTCTGTCATCATTCGGAAAAAAACTATTAAATAATAATTTAACGATTCGACGTCCTACAGGCGGAGTGTCAATGGCCAATCGAGCTAATAGATGTTCCACAGGAACTATATTCCAGTACTAAAATATTCACAAAATTTTTATCACAAAATTATACTTTTAACGTAAGTATCAACTCAGTGTATTACCTCCATTGACTTAATAGTCTTCACTCTGAGAAGAAGATCAACAATCGCTATCCTCACAGTTTCACAAGAATCATGAAAACTGTTACAAATTCGAGGGAAAACTTTCTTCAAAAATGAATGACTGAGCGGATTGTTTAATATTTGATTTAAACCCTGTAACAAGTGTTAACAGTTACTGAAATCGTAATAATTTAATAACGACAAAAATTTTTTCTAATATTACTTTGAACACAGCAGTGCGAACTAATGTTGACGATGAATCAAATCGTAATTCGTCCACTAACATCACTATGAATGATTTAATGACATCGTGGGGAATAATTTCCCAATAGTCGTTACACAATAAGCAAACACCGCGAATTGAGTACGTTCGAATCTCCGAACTTGGATCCATCAGTAAATCCTAAATTTTCGAATCGTAACATTATTTAATTTTGTTAGATCGAAAAACAATTTACCTTTATAGTAGAAAACTGTCGTTGAAGCCATTCATCGTTTTCTTCATTTGGTAATTCACGGTTTTCCAGCGGAAATGCACTAAATAAGATTGTTGTAGCATTGAAACGAACACTGGAATTTGGAACCTAATCCAAAATTAAGAAAAAATTGTATCTTATGTTCATTTTTTGTACTGTATTTCAAATAAACATTCTCACCTTAAATGACCGCCACAGAATCGGTTCATACAGCTTAAAGAGCATCTCACCAACGTCTTTTTGTTTTATGGTGTGAAAGCTATCCAAAAACTAAAAATTTCATGTGTAAGATTCCACGTGATTTGGCATTGGTTAAAATATTTACTTCTTTCAAAACGGCAGCTGGAGAATGTGGAATGTCCCTTTTTGCATGAATGTAATGAAACATAAAATCTTGAATGCAATTATTTTCTAGTTTCTGTATTGTCCAGAACAAGACGTGAATACAATTACTAACAATATTGAAATTTTATTCGAAATTTTTTTACCTCTTTTACGGATCCTTCAATACAAGACCAAGCTTTACAATATATTTCTCCGTAAAAACGCGCTTGTTGTCTACAATGAATTTTTAATTTGTAAAATATTTTTTTTATTAAATTTCCTTTTTACCGATTGCAGTAGGGAAGTTTTGTTTTGACGGCAGTGTGGAAATCCATTACCACGTCTTCATCAAGGCATAAGATGAAACTTAAAATCTTCCTTCCCTCGTTGCACTCCAAAAAATTCGCTGATACCATACATTTTTCCAGCAAATCCTTAACAGCAATTCCAGTTTCATTTTGAAAATCAATCAGGTTAAATCCATAACGTAAATTCCACAACCGTTTAAGATCAACTTTCTGTAATAAAAAGAGCTTTGGTTTTGATACACTACATCTCAAATGTCATCACAAAAATGACAGTTACCACAAATTTGTCAGACGTGATCCTTTTAAGCAAATAAATCAGCACATTGTGAAACAACTGTTCTCGTCCGCTTAAGTCTTTCAGCCACCAAATTTCACACAAATTAGAAATTTTATTCTTTAATTTAAAATGGCTAAGTGGCAACGTCGGTAAGATTTCTACAGAAAGAAAAAGCGTACTAAAAACATTGTAAAAAGCTTTCATATTCAACGAGCATACCGTTCAATATGAGCACAGTTTGCAGCAAACCATCCGGGACATTTAGAAATTTCTTTTCGAGAGTCAGTACAGCTATTGAGCAAATTCCACTAAATATTGCGCAACCTTGGTCAAATTTCTAAATTACGAAAAGAAATTACTAATCTGACTTCGTATGATAAATTCAGAATTAAATTACCTCCATTTTAATACTACTATCATTGTCCGTGTGTTGTGTTTGATCGCTACAACAACTGAGCAGTGTTTCAGTGCAAAAAGTCTCCAGACGAATCCAAAGATTATTTACTTGGGCATCACTAAGCTCGACAACAACATCTTGTAACTCTTGAATGGCGCTTTTATTAGGCTGCGATTGGACATTACGTTGTTAAAACTGTTTTTTATAACAACAACCACAAATTTACTCACGTTAAAATCCACAAAAAACTTGGCAAAATCATCCGGCTGACAATCCTGTAGTAGTTTTAGAAAACAGCTTGAAAGGTCATCCATTATTTTGTCCTATTCCCGCTTAAATTGTGTATATAACGATAAGACTCTCACGTTAAATCTTTCATCGGTGATCAAGTTCAGCGGGCAAAACGCGGCAACAACTTTTCATTTGAATGGCGCCTGTGTTTTGATTGGCTACAACGTTTGTAAAACATTGAATTATGGGAAGTTAGTCAACTACCGCCAGCTAGCGCCGTATTTCCCAAACTGGCTCTAGAGTACAACCAGATTTCACGATTTACTAAATTATTTTAAATTTTAAATTTAATTTCTTGAATTTAATTTATTTATTTCTCTTTTTTTTCAAATTTTAACTTTATAATTTCGAATCATTGTGGATCGCGTTTTGTGAATATTTTAATTTTTTACTCATAAACAATAATAATAAACCAATAAAATAATTTTTTAAATATCCAAAATCAACAAAATTAATTGTAATTAATTCTACATAATTTTGATTCTAATCTAAACTTACATTGGCCATTGGAACATGTATTAAACAAAATTTTTTTACTCTGCGGTTTCTAGAGGGGATCACAGTGAAATTGAATATATTGAACCTGATTGAACCAACAGAGCAATAGGATATTATTCGCTTTGCTAATGTAATATTAAAAAAATTAATAAATAAAAATTAAGCAATTACATGATGTTTTCTCTGTAGAAAATTTTTTTCACGTTGATTGATAAATACAGGAAATCTTAAAATGCCACTTTCCTCGTCAGCAGCTAGAGGCGCCACTATATGATTATGGTCATACTGTAAACTTTTAAAACAAATCAATTATCTTTCTGGCACAGTGCGAACACGTACGGATTGGTCCTAGGTCGTTACAGCAGTTTGTGAAAAATGGAAAACAACGACATTGAGAAAATGGATATCGATGCGTTAGCTGAGTTGTACCCGTGTAAATATGGATGTATAAAAAAGGAACGCGACCTTATACGAAATTGGGTAAATAAATTACTATTTAATTCAGCATCGCCACAGTGCACGTCCAAGGATGAATTGATTACAATTCTACTTCGTTTGTACATAATCACGCAAAGAGGCTAAACAGTCAATAATCATTGCTCACTTTTGCTTTTGAACAGATGATTCCCTTTATTACTACATTTTTTTTTTAAAATAGGAAAATGATCCAAAACTTTTGGATTATTTGGGAGCCATTCAACAACATGGTAAGAAAACTATCGAAATTTTGGAAAAATACTAGTGGTAAAATACCTGCTAGTAGTGAAAGTAACCAAAACAATAATCATATGTGTGAAAATGATAGATTCCGATGACGGCGATGACTGTGCATCTGGAACGCCTACTGCAGAAGAGGAAGAAAAAGCGAGACTAATACTGCAAGTTCACGTGGAAAGAGAAGAGAGAGAACGGGAAGAAAGAGAAAAACTGTTTCAGGATCACCCCGATAATTGCACGGACAAAAACTGTCCGGTTTACTTCGCGCGCATGGAGGCTTTGGAGAAGGCTTTATTCGGGAACATAGAAGGTAACTAATTTAAATCAGGCTTAATAATTTTTTTAACCGTTTTCTGATAAAAATTTCGTATAATTGCTGGTTCTCAATTTTCAGGTGATAGAGAATTTTATAGAAATATGTGCATCTATATGGGAGCGCCTCCTCCAGCCACAACTGAGCACCAAATTGCCGGTAAATTTTAAAAGAAAACGCGACGTGTGGTTAAAAGTCTTAATTTTATTATTTCTTTGTTTTTTCCTGCCCAGGCGAGGATGGTCTCACTTCACAATGAAATTGGATACATGGAATGGAACAAGTTATAATAGGATAATTCACTTTGCTAATGTAACAAAAAAACGAAAAAATAAAAATTAAACAATTAAATGTTTTCTCAGAAGCAAACGTTGGTAAATACGGAACATTTTAAAATGCAACTTAACCGACCTTCCAGTAGAGGCGCCACTAGTTCTGCGCCGGCGCATCGAAAAGTTGGTTTGAAATCGTACTTCCTAAAATTAGATAGGCCTATTTTTTCATGAGCGCTAACAGCACGGAATATCGAAACATCTATTTATGCCATTTGCTGGATTTACTCCACAGTAAACCGACGGTGGATTCGGAACTTCGATTACAGAATATGTCGGCTCGATAACTGAAAAGTAATTTTTTCCTCCTCACGTGGTGACTTCATGATGGCTGCTTCCTTATATCGGTCTGCCGGTTTCGTCGTGAAGAACTTTTCTGCAAACGCCAAGAATATTTTCGCAAGACGACGGATTTATCTGCAGTATGATTCTTGTGTGTTTAGTACGCAACAAGTGGTACATCAAGAACTGAATAGTAAACAGGAATCGTTTGACTCGATTACTGCAAAACTTCGTAACAACAAAATTAGTGCGATTGAAGCTGTGAATATATTTAATACTATTCAAATTTACATAACGAAGGCCGAGTTAGTAAAATTAGAAAATGAGAGCGGGTTTAAAAATGTGTGCGACGTCGTGGGAAAGGGTTGTACGTCGTTTAGTAACAACACGTTAATTAATTGTACGAAAAATATTTTAGGATTGGGTTTGCCACCCGAAACCTACGTTGTAAAATCCATAGAAACGGAAATACTTTGGCGATTAAGAAAATTTAACGTAAGACAGTTAGCAAATTTACTTAGTATTCACGCGGATCATCAAAACGACGAGTTGCAAGTAAAAGTCGTCAGAGAAATTACACAAAATATTCAACGACGTTGGGTTGAAATTGACAATATTCGGGACATTTGCGGTTTTCTCGCTATGCGAGAAAAATTCAACGAGGATTTTCTTCAAAGATTAGAAGATCGTGCCATCGAATCGATGGAAAAATCTAACGTTGAAGATATGACTAAATTATTTGTCCAGTTAGCAAATATCAAACGCAGGCCACCGTCAGTTCTGAGATCACTTGCATTTCATCTATCGAGACAAACCCAGAAATTGATGCCAAAACAGATTACAAATATCGTGTGTGCTATGAGCAGTTTAAATTTTCCCGATCAAGTTTTATTACAACGATTGACGAGCGATTTTATTCCTGAGATCGCAACTATCGAAAAATCTAACGCTATTGCTGCTGTGTTAACCTCTGTCGGTTTATTACGTTGGAAACATTTTGGTAAAATTTGAAAACATTGGTTTCTTTGGAATTGAAAATGATAATAACGTTGCGTAAATTAATTTTATAGAATTGCTGGGTGAGTTATCAGGATGGATTTTGAAGAATGTCGACAAATGTAGACCTCAAGACTTGGTATCGTATGCGATAACCATCGCAAAATTAAATTACACGCCTCAAGAAAAGGAAAAAATGTTTAAATTATTAACAACTCGCCTGGACGAGAAATCAGTTACTATACCCAACGTATGGGTAGACGTAGTTTGGTCCTTTGTGATTCACGGAAAAGCTAACGACAGGCATTTCGACTCTGTCTTGAATTCTAATTTTTACCACAAATTAACAAGTAAAGTGTTAAAAGCTCTTTCTGACTATGGAAAAAATTTACTAAAATTACTATTTTTTTTAGGTGTAAACTCCAAATTAAAACTGGCTTACATCGACTCAGCAGCCAAACACGAACATCCAACATACAAAGGTCCTTTTTTATCGAATGAAGTAACTAAGGATCTGCTGGTGACGACTGCTTAATTTTAAATTTGATTGCTTGAATTTTATTATTTATTTTTTATAATACAAACAAAAAAATTTAGATCCCACAAAGTAAAGAAATGCAACGGCTAGGTTTAGCTGTAACTGAAACATTGAGTAATTTTATTCCTAAAGGAAAATTTATGTCAACTAATAAAATAATCGCGGATTGTATCTTTATCGGTAAGAAATAAATAACGAAATCCAAACACAAAAACAATTTTGTCTCTTGAAATGCAGATGCGGAATTCGTAGTAGATTCAAAGGCTAAACCCCATCCTTTGCAAGACTCAAATAACTCTTTGTCCAGTGGATTAAATAAGTGAGTTTTCTTAGCAATTTTTTAAGTGAGCGCTCTTTGTTGTTTTATTTGAAATTGGTATAACTTTTGCTTTTGCCTTTAAATTTCAGAGTTTCTCTTATCGTCCGCCATTTTAAAGATTTCACCATTCATACGGTTGGATTAACAGGAGATGGAGCATTGACGCGGCGATTACTTCACAAAATGAAATATACCGTTGTTGATGTAAAGAGTTCGCTTCGGAATTCCGTTTTTCAGCGTTATATCAAACATTTCTAACTATTTTTAAATTATGTTGTAGATTCCTAATATGGAGTTTTCGATGCAAGTTACGACGTTACAAAAAGTGCAGTACTTACAAAAGAAAATATCCGAAGAAGTTGCTGCGAAAAATAAAGCGCCATCTGAATCAAGCTTGTGAATTAACCTCGGGCGGGTGTGGACATTAGAGAATTAATAAATTATTTTAAATTTAAAATAGTTTCTCGAATTTAAATTAATTTTTACTGTATTTGATCGAATAAAGTCCAAACTTTGTCGACATCTGGCAGTAAACGTAAGTTTTTCTCTTTTTTTTCAAATTTATAATTTCGAATCATTGTTGGATCGATATCGTCACAAGTTTTGTGCATAATTTAGCAATTTTTTTATGCAAACATTATAAATAATGTGATAAATCAAATAAACAAATTATTTTTCATCAAATGCCTCAGAACTGCAAAATAAGTAAAATTCCTGATAATTAATTCCACATAACTTTGATAATAAACTTACATTGGGCTCCGGAACAAGTTCTAAACAATAAATTTTGTCAGGAAAGTCGAGTCGAAAGCGTCCAAATCTTTCACAGGAAGAAATTACGGAATGAGTGCAATCGTAATAGCATTTTTCTCTTCTTGGGTACACGATATCGCCACACACACACCAAGACTTAGCGATAAATTTCAGATTCTCGTGCGTTGTAATCAGCTGGAAGAGTAGCGAAGAATTGACGTGCATAACCAATTACTCGTATATCATGAATTGTTTCGACAGACAATAAATCCCTAAAATGTTGTTTGCTACGGAGTATTTTTTAATGTTAAAAAACAAACGTGTTTGTTTACATTGTAGCTTTGAGAATTCTGCAATTATATTCCTTGATATTTTCTCTTCCTATTGACGAATTAAAAAAGATTTAAAGTTTTTACTCACGTGTCGTTTCAATACAACTTACGGTATTTAAAAAAATAGCTTAGTTGGGAATTGTCAAAATTAAATGGGGGGATCTTGAAATTAGACGATAAATTCGAATTTCCTTCTCGTATTGTGTTACGCAACAATATATTGTGATGTTTGAGCAGACAGAGCAAATGGTTTAGTCATGGATTGTCGAGAAGTAGACAATATATTGGTTAGTGATGGGTATTGGCTAAGAAATTAATATACTCAGTATTAAAACATAAATATCTTTTACCTTAATATTTTACTGTTACTTGGTTTAATACGACAAAAGTAATCTCCAAATCGTACTAAATAACTTTAACTATATAAATGTACGGTTTTGTGTATTCATGAAAAAATAATTTTTATGTTTTAAATATAAGACGTAATTCACTCTGGTGGCTCATTAAGTTAGTAGAGGATGAAGTTTGCTTGGAAATTAGATTTTACGCCTTTTTTTTTATAAATTTACTATTTTTTTATTTAGATTTTTTAGAATAAACTTATAGATTTCTTTTATAGATTTTCCGATAGAAAGCACAACATCACGAAAGAAGTCATCTGAAGGTGTTGTTAACAAAAAAACATTAACAGAATCAAGCTTACAAATTACCTGAGTTTACACACACTAAGTAACAAAAAAAAATTATTTTCAATTTTGAGTAGATGAATCTTCGATCGGTAAGTTTGTTGAAACTGTATCAGCTGGACGGAAATAGATCCAAACTTTATCCACACCGGACCCAATTACGGAGGATGCTTTCCAGGTTGGAAGTGGAAAACGACAAGCGATGATGCATCCTTGTTTGCTTAACTCTTTAGACAATTTATGTTCAAGATGTGGCATCTTTTGCAAAAGAAATTTGGTAAACGAGTGCAAAAAAGAAAAACTAAGCTTATTTTCGAATCTCACCATTTTGTCCACACCAAAAATAACGATGTTATTATACTTGGAATAATTTACCTAAAAATAAACCAACCAAGAATTAGCAAGATTTCACTTTTTCACGAAATTTTGTTTCGTGACAAAATTTTAAACCTACTTTCCATAAATCACTTCTTTCAAAACTCGCCAAGTGATGCAACCCCGCACGTCTTGCTTGGAAACGCGAATACCACACTAGCCATGGATTTAATTCGACGCCCCTCGCTCTAAATCCATGCCTCGCAGCTTCTATAACCTGTTTAAAACACCCAATGAATACTTTAACCAAATTGCAAAGACTAATAACTCGATATTTTAAGAAAAACTCACTATTCTTCCATCACCACTTCCCAGGTCTATGACATTCCCAGTGCGAGTTCTCAATGCATTAATCACGTGTTGAACTTGACTTTTCGTTGCAGGTACGTACGGAAGACAAAATTTTCGAAGTGCAGGTAAAAGAAACGGCGTCGCGATCATGTACACACTCGCTACACAAACTCCAGTTATTCCGAGCACGGCTAAGCCTACGGAATTAAAATGTTTTAAACGAAGCGTTCCAGAGTGTGAGCCAGGATCTTTGCAAATCGTGCATTCGTCCAGTGTTTCCACTGGCTCTGGATGTTTAGCCATATTCGTTTCAAACTGTCTTTAATACTTATCACATTCTTGAACTATCGTCTGCTCCAAATTTTAAATTTTTCTCCCAACGCGGTTGCCAAAGGTAGTGACCGTTAACGCGCGAACAATTCCTGTAATAGAAAAATGTTTAGAGACAGAATAAATCCGTTTACTGACTATTGCGCGAAATGAAAGAGAAACTTTTTCCCACCAATTTTAATCAAATTTGGCCTAAGAATTTTAACCTAAGTAAAAATTGGTCTTTATTTTCTTATTTGAAATGCGTGTAAATCGATTGCTTGAGTTTCCAGCGTGAGACAATTGATTTATTTCCGGAATACTTAAATTATTTTTCTTAAAATAATCGGTTATTAATAGAAAGTTGTTTTTTGTCTGCAGTTTCTAAAACATTCGCAGTTTTGAGCTCAATGTACCGTTATCTGTAAGGAGAGAGAGAAAGATATGGTATCCATTATCGAGTTGGCCACTTTTATAGTGGACCCAACGGACGCTGATGTAAAACTTCATCAAGCAGCTTTTCAAGGTGACTTATCACTTCTACAAGAATTATTAACCAAGGAGGAATATCTTCAAAACGTAGATTTTAAATCTCGTCCATTTGGTGCAACTCCACTAAGACTAGCAGCCACAAGTAATTTTCACACAACTATTTATAATTCTAAATTTTTTAAAATAATTGTTCATAATTAAACTTGCCTTTTAAATTATTATTTACATAGATGGGTCCGTCGAGTGCGCAAAGTTATTAATCGACAACGGAGCTCAAGTGAATGCGATTGACAACAAAGCGCAAACTCCTATATTCGTTGCGATTAAAAATTGCAAATTTGAGTGCGCAGAGTTGCTTCTAAATTCTGGCGCAAATCCAAACGGAGACGAAAGAAACAGATGTACGCCTCTCTTCCTCGCTTGTGAATCTGGATTTTTAGATGGAGTTGAAGTAACTAAAATTTTATTTACGCAATCTAACTTCTAATCATTCACATTGAATTTCTCATCAAAAAAACTTTTTTTAAAGTTACTTTTAAATTACGGCGCGCTGACAGAACATCCTCATCGACTTTTCGATGGAATTCCTAGTCTACCTCTCCACATCACCATAGTTTACCGACATTTAAAATGTTTCATCGCGTTGCTATTAAACGGAGCCGAAACAAATTTAGAAAAAATCACACCAAAATTACCCGCTTACGTGACGGCGCATTTATCCTTTCCCCACGCAATTATTCGTTATAACTGCCCAAAACCCTTCATCCAGCTGTTTCACGTGTTCGGCGGTAATTTATGGCAGCGCAACATCAAACAACAACTAGTTACAGAAGTAGAAGGCGAATCCGAAGTTAAAAATTATATCTGCCAATTAATGAGTTAAGTCGGTAAATTTAATGTAATAACTCGACAAACGTTTTAATACTTTATTTTCACAGGTGAACCATTATCGCTGCTCTTTTTATGTAGAATTGCAATTCGACGAAATCTCGGAAGGCAAAGTATAACTTTGCTTCCATTTTTATCCGTTCCTTCAAAACTGATAAATTTTTTACAATGTAGCGATGCTGTGATTGTAGAATAAACAATTTTAATTTATTATCTAGGAATTGGATAAATTTTTATTGATTACAATATCCACACATACAACAATAGCTAACAAATAATCAACCGAGAACACGGACTTCCCCAAAAATTTTGACGAAAATCAAGCTAACATAATGTACGAATATTGGTTAATTGCAAGACCGTATATTTGTAACCAGAAATAAATTGTTGTAACGTAACTAATTGTACACGAATGAGCTTAACTTAACCACGAAATAATATGCATTAGTGAAAAATTTATCCGATAACATATTTAAACACGATCTCAAAAAAAATCACTCTAAATAAACAATTTGTCGAACTTTGACTATTTTGACCAGCTGTGACTAAAGCTGAAAGAGAAAAGGAATTTAAACGTCAAGGTCATCCTGATAACTGCACGGCTCCGAATTGTCCACTATACCAACCGTCTAGAAGCCCTGGAGAATGCAACGTTCGGAGGGAATATAAATAGTAAATAATTTAATGCAGGCGTTAATATTTAAAAGATTAATGTGCGATTTCTTAATTTTCAGTGGCGAAAGAATTGCAAAATATTTGGGGTGCGATTCTTTCAATTCCTCCCGGTAATATGTGAATATCTTCCTACAGGTAAATTAAAGAAAAAGAAAAACTCCCAAACAAGATTAGAAATTTAATTTTTAAATTTGTGTTTATTTTTTATTAGCTCCATCCAGACGAATTCGATATATCTCGACACTTCAAAGTCTAAAGGCGAGAAAAGGTGTAAGAGAGAGTACGCGTAGTCGTTCCTTCGAAACTTATATAAACTCCTTATAAACTGTGCACAATATTATATAGTGATGTAGTAATAGAATAAATTTCAATTTATTAACTTGGAATTGGCTAAATTTTTATTGATTACGATTTCCACACGTACACAAAAGCTAACAAATAATCAACCGAGAACACGGACTAACCCAAAACATATTACTTAAAACAAGCTTAAATAATACACGAAAATTGTTTAATTGCAATATTATTTAACTAATTATACACGAGAATGAGCTTAAGATAACCAAGTTTTTCTTTTCTTTTAAATCTTGTCTTAATCACGAGATAAATACGCATCAATGAAAATTTATCCATCACGAGAATTGTTGCAAACATTTATCAATTTTGTATCTAATTTACAAAATATTCTACAGTATGAAGTACCGAAAATTTTTTTTTGGTTATTTTGTTTTTACTATTAAGATACTGTTAAGAATTTTTCTTTTAGGAATTTAAATAATATTAAATAATATATCCGATAACATGTTTAAACGTAGTCTCAAAAAAAGTTATCTAAATAAAAAATTTGACGAACTTTGACGACAACTTCAAATTTCAAAATAAAAATACGAAACAACTGAATTCTTTTTCATTCAAAGTTCGTAACTCACAAAAACAAAAATCACCAAAATTATTCGACTAATCACGTCGTTCATATTCGACTAATCACGTCGTTCATATTCGTAAAAACCTCCATTTAACGTCAAACTATTAAATCCAACCAAAAAAATAATAATCAAAAATAATCAAAACAACGTACATCAATCTATTTTAACATCTCCATATTACCTGAATGCAATATTCAAAACACTTTAACTACAAAAAATTTTTATTATTTGTAAATTTCTGATTTCACTTTTCTTTGTAAACAAATGACAAAATGATCGATGATTATCAATTTTCACTTGGTCGCGGTCGGCGATTTCACCGTTGTTGGGGATGAAGCCGGGTATCGAACTGGGGACTCAGCTGCGGGAGGAGGTGTGGTACCCACGAACACGGGCCGTTGAGGATAAACGTGAGGGTAAGCACCACTGTTGCTGTAAGCCATGGGTGTTGCATAGATGGGTTGTGTCGGATAACCAGGATAAGAGTACACTACACCGAAACCAGCGGGAGGAGTTTGACCCGACGGTGACGTCGCGTTGGTCAACAACTGCTGCTGCTGTTGTTGTTGTTGTTGTTGCTGCTGCTGGAGTAACTGCGCGGCCGCCGCCTTTTTCAGCTGTTTTTGATGCTTTTCACTACCTTCAGCCGCAACTTTTTTCGGTAACGGCGGGGGAGGAGGCGGTGGTGACCCGGGGGGTGGTGGTGGAGGGGGCGGTGAATCTGGTCTCACGTGACGAAATTTCTTGTGTTTTAAACGTTTTCGTTCGCGATCTTTTTCTCCTCGTGGTAATGGTGGCGGTGGAGGAGGTGGTGGACTTTCGGCGCTCGTGAACGATTCTTTCCCCGGTTTAACTCCATCCGCGAACGTCACTGATTTTTTGGACGTTTGCCTCAACAACGGCGACTCTTTGGATCCCTGAACGAGTATCCCTTGTTTGGGTGGCGGCAAAATCAGTTCGTAATGTTTTTTGGCAGAGGGTAACGGAGGAGGAGGCGGGGGAGGAGGGGATTCGTCGCCCTCGTTTTCGTTATTGTACTCAACTTCTTCTTCGGAATCCGCCTCAGGAACGCACGTCATCGCTTCTTCCAATATAAGATGTTCCTCGCTGTCGATTTCGTCGTAAAACTCAGCGTCTTGATTGCCCGAATTTTTATTTCCCGCCTTTTCTTTCGTCGTCGATGATGGAACGGCCTGAGGTCGTGTTGGGTGGCTCCCTTTGTGTACCGGTACGGGTCGGTTGACCGTCACGGGTGCATTCGGCGTCACGTACGCTACGTCTTTACCAACCGGACCCGTAAAAACTTGCGTAAATCCCGCGGCAGTCGGAAACATGAGCGAAATGTGCGCTGGCGGAGGAACTGGTTCGGGCATCCATGTTGGTTGAGGATACATAGGAAGAGTTTCACCGATGAAATCGTATTCGGTTTCGTATTTACCGGGTACGATCTTGCTTCCAGCTTGTAAGTGACCTTCCGCTCCTGGAACCATATTCCACGGAATAATATTCGGCATAACGTCAGTTGACGACGTGCTTCCGATTTCTTGCACTTGAGTCAAATTTGTCTCGTTTCCCTTTTCGAGACTCATCTTTCTCTCGCAAAGGCGCGCTATTTTCATGGGCACACCACTTTCGTACTGTTCGTCTTTACCGTACGGATATTGCGGGTGCGAACTGTAATTGATACTCATGTCAGCAGCCACGTTCACTATCACAGGAATCATGTGTTGACCAGGAGGAGGTTGGTGATGTTGTTTTGCGGGTGACATTTTGGAGGTAACGGGAGGTGGAGGTTGCGTTGACGAAGTCGATGAATTATCGTTTTCTTTGCTCTCTTGAGTTTTATTGTCAGTTCGAACATCGACGTTCGACGAATGTTTATTTTCTGGAATGGATGATTCGTTCTCGTTTTTTGTCTGACTGACTGAAACTCTGGACGCAATGGGTTCGTTTTTCCCCACTTCGGGCTTTTCGTCGTCCTTCTTCACCGGAGGTATAACGGGTTTAGGTTTGACTGGAACTTCTCTTCTTGGAGCTTGTTTCATTATGGCGAGTAACTGTAACGGCGTCGGTGGCAGTTTTTTGACGGTTCCCGCCGTTTGCGCTTTAAGCCTTTTCTCGCGGATAGCTGCAGCGGGTAATACAATTTCTTCGGGTTTTGACATTTCCAGCAAGCGAGAAGTTGCAACCACTTTTTTCACTTCTTCAATTTCTTTATTTGGTTCGTTCGAAAGCTGTTGTTGTGATTTGCTATCTGACTGACAACTTTCGGTCGTTGAAAGAGCGCTGGAATTTGTTTTCTCTTCGTCTTTGTCTTGAGTTTTCTTCTTTTTATGACCGCCGTGCGATTCTTGCGTCAACTCAGCACAAATTTCATTCAAAGTATTGTCGAAATCCTTCGAATACTTCTTTTTCGCTTTCTTTTGAATCTTTTCAATAATCTTCGCCAATTCTTCCTTAGACAACTCACTCCCTTCCGACGAATCACTGCTTTCGTCATCGCGTCGTTTTTGCTTCCGCGATCGACTTTCTTGAGGCGCCCTTGAAGAACCTTCTTGAGAATTAACACTCGGCATCCTCGACGAACACTCTCGAAACTCAATTTCATCTCCTCCCATGTGATGCTTTCTTACTTTCTGCGTTGACTCGCCGTGAAAATCGTCTTCGTGATATCTTTTTCTCGATTTCGATTCATCTCTCGACGATCTATGTTGACTTCCACTCCCATCACCGTCTTTCCCTTTTCCACCAGGAACAAAACCAGGCGGTAAACTGACAGTGTCCACTTCTAGAGGAACGCGTTCCGACGGAATGTCGTGTCTACTTTTCGACTGTGTTTCACTCGGTTTCGACTCGAACTCAGCCTCATCTGCCGAAAAACTTCCGCGATCATCCGGTCTCTGATCACACGTCCGACCACCCTCGGGTAATGTTTTTTCAGACGATCTTCGCATTGGTCGCCGCTCATCGTCACCACGTTGTCGATCTCGGTCGTTATGACGTCGTTTATCCGATCGCGAATATTCGTCATCCGAACTCGACGCGGGACTTTCTTTATAATTGACATAATAATGTCTACCGCGAGGTCGAGTGTCGCGGTATCTGAAATCTCGCCTATTTCTATTAAACCGTCTGTCGATAAATCGCGGCTCTCTTCCACCAAACCGATCGTCGAATCGTCGGTTGAAATAACGATCTCCCTTCACTCGTTTGTCTATAAACCCACTACCAAAATTCTGCCTCCACTTGTTATGTTTTCCGAAAGATCGAGATATTTCTTCCAACTTAGTCGGCACACGCGCTTTCGCCTTTTTCGCTTCGCTTTCAGCCTCGTCCTCCGCCGTGTCGAGCAACGCTTGTACATGAACATTGCGCTCGAGTTTAGGTCCGCTTAAACGAAGTGAAATTTTAGCTCTACATTCGTCCAACACGTTTTCCGTCGACAATTCGTTATAATTTCCATTATCCTCGATACCGTAACCTTGATCGTCATATCCATATGATCCCTCCGCGTAATAATTATTGCATATATCACTATAATAATTCGCGTACTGACTCGAATAACCCCTGTCGCCATATCCAGTATTAACATCTTGCGTCGTTGTTTTCTCTTCCGATAAATTTTCCGATTGAGTTGCTAATTGTTCATTTTCGTAACTGGCATCCATCTTCTCGTAATCCGACACATTCGAATTACTCCCTTCGTAAACATCGCCGGACATTTCGACTCCGTAATTTTCGTCGCCATGTTCGAAATTTTCGCCTTTTGTGCCGTGGGTTTTGTATTGCATCTTGTTTTCCAATGTATTTTCTTCGGAGTGAGTAGTTTTTTCCGTCATCAAGTTTTCACTTTGATTTTCTATTGGAATGTTACTAGTACTTTTTTCTTCAGCTTTTTCCACTTGCTTCATAAACGCTTCATACTCAGACTTTAATTCTATTTCTCCTTGGATTCTGCCTAACGATCTATTACTGCTCTTTTGTACATCAGCTGCAGCCGAACGCGAAGTCAATTGATCATTTTCTCCAGAATAAGTTGTTTTCGTAGTCACAGTCGGGTAAGTTGTAAAATATTCCTGAGCAACAAATTTTCGGTCAGTCGTAGACATTCTTTCACCAGCGGAATCGCTAATATTTTTCCCAGTTTTACTCTCAACATCTCGATTTTCTGTCACCAAGCGATCAGATTCCGACGTTAAACACTGATTACTAACATTGCTGTCAGATTTTTCGTCATCTTTCGATACAATCGCTTTATCGCCAGTCGATAAATTGGACGCTTTCCCTTCCTCTTGCAACTTCGTATCCTTTTTTTTCAACATCTTTTTATAAGATTTGTAATGTCTCGGATTACAACTGTACGACACCGACGGTTTCCACTGTGTGAACATTAATATTTTGTCTGGCCATTTAATCCTAGTTCGACCATTCTTCGCGGTCACACGAAGACGACCCTTTGGTGATACATTATCACCCTCTTCGCGTGAATGTTTGGTTTTCCCAATCTTATCGTCACCGTGTTTACCTCCCTCAGGTCCTTCACTGCCGAACATCTTTCTATCGTGTTTACTTCTTCCTAAATACGCGTGTCTTGGGTCGTTGCTTGAAAAATAACTCGAACGTCTATGTGACCGCTTCTTTGAAAATACGTAGTGAACGTGCATCGAATCCTTATCGTCACCTCCCGTTTTTAATTCATCGACGAATTCTTTTTTAGCGTCGTAAGATTCATCCGTAAATCGGGGATCGCAACTTACGTTTGGAATTGACTTAGGGATAATAAATTTGAAAGCAGGGGCTTTCGTTTTCGGTTCAGTTTTTATCTCTGGTCTCAGCACTAGAGGAGAATTGTCGTCACTGTCGATTTTCTTGGGAAGTGGCCGTAACGTAATTCCGTCGTCGGTCAACTCTTTATCGTTCGAGAAATCGGGAGCTGACACCGGCGCAGTTTCCACTTCTAAATTCTCGGTAACCAGTATTGATGGTGACGTCAAATTATCTTCACTTTCCGTCACTGGATTTAAGATTTTACTCGTCGTCTGCTCAAGAAATGCTTGACATTCGCTTGTCGGATACGCCGAGATATTTTGATAACTTGTTTGATCGTCATGCGAATATGTTGCTGATTTTACAAAGTTCACAAACGAGAATTTTGGTTTCGTAGAACTCCCTGACGAAGCGTCTCGAGAAAATGGACTCCTATCGATTAATCCGGGATCTTCCTTGTCTCTATTACTTCCTTCGTAGTATTGAAGACTTTGCGCGTAATACTCCTGAGCAGATTTCATATATTCCTCTCCTTCGTCATCCTTGAAAACACACTTCACCGGCAACTTTACGGCAGGCTTTTTCATCAAACTAAATCCAAACCCTGCTGAAGTTTGTTTACTCGCTGTTGTTGGAGACGTAGCCGCTTTACTCGCTGTAAAAGCCATCAATCGCTTCTTAGCTAAATTTTTTCCTAACAATGCAGATTTCGATTTCACATTATCCGCGTCAAGCTTTGGGGGTAATAAATCTTCTCGTGATAAAATGTAGCTTTCTAACGATGATTTCGGTGGAGTGGAAGGTTCTGGTAGCGGAGGCGGCGGTGGAGGTGCAGTGGTTAATATTTGTTCTCGCACTTGATTTTCATATTCCATTGCAGTTGTAGTATCGTCGGTAATGTAATCGTTGTACAAACTCGGTGGAGGAGCAATTTGTACACCAACAAATGCTTTTCTTCCAGAGCAATAGTCTTCGTCGTTCTGAGTAGAAAACTTTTCACTCGAAGAACAGTGTAAAGAGCTTTGATCAGATAAAGACACTGAATCTTGTTCATCACCTGAAAAAATATATAGTTATTTAAACTCGTACGATTTCAGTTATTTCAAAATTAAAGAGTTTAAATCATTACTGCTTATAAATTTCTGATCACAACTGGAGTCCTCTTCGCCTTGAATAGTCTTAAATCCTCCACCACGAATAAATTTTTCGCCGGTTCCCATTGCAGTTGGTCCTCTACTCGATAATAAAATCTGATTAAAACATTATCTGTTAACAACATTAGTACAAAATATTACCGATACCTAATTTCAGCAATCTGAGCTCTCATTTCCGCTAACTCCTGAAGACGTCTGCTTTCTTTTTCACGTTTACGATCTTCTTTTCTCCATTTATTCCCAACGTTACGTCCAAATTCTCTCTGCTTCAATTCCTTGAGTCTCTGAAGATTGTTTTAAATAAATCGATTATGTAAATGATTAAGGTTTTAAAAAATAAAATCAATAGCGTAATCAATTGAAAATACCTGTTTGTGAGCGTGATCGTAGGAATTTATGTGATTGTCAAACTCTTGATGTTTGTAATATTGCTTATCGCATAACTCACAATAAAAATTTGCTTTTAAATTGGCCAAGGCATCGTGAACAGCCTTTTCCTTATCTTGTTGAGCCTGAGTTAAAAAAGTATTAAATAAATAAAATATAAAAATTGTTATTAATAGGCGATTATAACCACCTTGTATTTTTTCCTTAATTCTTCAGTATCTTCTTTCTCTATTTCCATCACTCGTCTTTTCTCCGTTGTTTCTTCTGCTTGTTCCATCTAAAATTAATTTCAAAAATCGTTAAGTTCAAAAATAACAAACGTTGCATTATCCTGATTGATGCTGTTTCGTTATAACATTTTACAAATTAGAAACGCCCAGTAGTCTATAAATAAAACGATCATTAATGCTCACATTCATTAGCGAATCGCAGCGCTTCAAATATGTACGCTCAACCGCCCACAATCAATCAATCAACTTAATATTAAAATGTCTTATACAGCGCTAAGTTCACGTTACGTTCCAGAAACGTTTGACAGGTACTAACTGGGAATTACTCTAAACGTGATAAAAATCTAATCCTATAATCATACCTCCATTTCCCAGCGTCCAAATCCCATAATGTCTTCCTTGATAATGATTGGCAGAGGTTCTACTCGGCCTGGAAATAAAAAAATTTTTTTATTATAACTCCGTAAGACATGTCACCTGTAAGGATATGAATATAATCAAACTCGTTACCAATCATCTTTTTGTTTTACGTTTTGAGAAAACTTTTTCTGTTCAAACAAAATTTCAATTTGTGCTACCCCATGTTAAGTATAGTACACTATTTACTTCGTCAAACAGATAATAAATCTCGATATTAAACCTAGTTACAAAATTCACATGTCATTAAAAAAAATCCACAATGATCATCAACATCAAATGCTTAGCTCGATGCAGAGTTGATATATAAATCAAGTTTATTCGTGTATTATTACTTTTAATCAACCTCTGCATTAAGCTCAACCTCCTCACTATAGGAAGACACAGTGAGCACCAACCACACTTACACGGATGAATAAAACGCTTTACTTGCTGCAAATGACGAGGGAAGATCATTCATTGAGTGAACCATCCTCAAAACCAAGAGAACACATATAACGGCCTTAAACTGTTTTAAGTTACAAGGTGCAAAGGTGAGTCGCATCTTGGACGCAAATAAACTGCTGTGGACAGAAACGTACCAAACCATCAGAACAACTAACCTTTTCAGCAACCCATCAAATAAGGGCAATTTTAAAATATATTTTAAAGTAGCATTTTTGTAGCTACTTTATACTTCTTTTTACAGGGTTAGAAAAAGACCTCAAAAAATGTTTAACCTAATCTCCCTCAGGAGCATAGCAGGTGGAAAATGTTGCGAGTGCATCCAATCGCAGCGAACGGCGCCATTTGTGACTGCTTTCAAGTAACTTCAGTGGTAATTCCTGCAGGAATGGCTGTCATCTTCTCACGACTAGCATTTTGCCAACTGATTACAATCAAAGGCTGACCATCACCCTCAATCGTTCCAATACTGAGTTGCAACATGTTTTGTCTGTTTAACGAAAGAATCGAGTTTGTACTTCGCCGTTCCAGTAGTAATTTCAATTCTGAACAAACAAGTTATGTTTCATGTCCGATTCCATTGACAAAACGTTGTTCAAGTTCGTTCTTGATCAAAGCCACGATGCTTTTTTCTGAAAACACATCCTCGTTTTCCAACTACCTAGGAACAAAACATACTTACTACTACGCAAATATAATTTCTCACTAAATATTTTGTTTCAAGCTGGAGTTTCAATGATCTTCGTAATTGTATTTTCGACGGTTATTGTGACAGTGTCGTGTGAAAATGTAATTCGAGATTCTTCGTTCCTGTACCAGGTTTAATTTCAATCGTTATTATTAATCTAACCTTGCAACAGTCGGCCTAATCCGTGGCCCGTCTTCCATCCTTGCTTAAGAAGAAGTTGATGTCCTAAATTGTCCTTTAGATATGAAGTGACGACCAAGAAATAAACGAAAAAAGAAAGACTCCAAATAGTACAACATCGAATTGACGGTAACCGAATAAAATCCCTGATAAGAAAGAGCAAAATACGTTTTACATCGTAAATTAATTCCTACCTCCGAAATCGGCTGACTCAGAGAAGCTTGTTCCAGTTCTAAAAGACCATCATCATAAATGTCTATATTTTTCCCCTGCAAAAAAACAAAGTGTTTTGTCAATACTGTCACAACAAAAAGTAATTCATTCTATGTATCCAGCAACAAAAGACGTCTCTCCCAAAACGCCGTTCGCGAAATCGTTAGAAAACAGCGAAAAATTCGATCAACCGATATGTACAAACGCACCACGGTTTGTTACGCTGTATACAGCTTTCGTTACTCTAAAACTAACTCCTATTTTATGGTTAATTTACCTCGTAATCGCGTGGTTCGTTAAAACGAGAAAATCTCTCCATCATTTTAGATCGATTGAATGACGTCAACAAAATAAATGTCCGTCACGTGGTATTGACGATACCACCGCAAGATGTCGTTGGCGTGGTTAATATAAAACACCAAAAACACAATCTAACACGAATCAAATTACCTTGTACTTGAAATATTTTTCAAAAATAATAATACCTAATAACATCAATTTTTAAACGCATAAAATGATTTAAACGCCGCAATTTCTGAAATATGTAATAAAAATTTATTTTTCTTTTGAAATCCGTGTTATTTCTCAACAAAATCCTCCAAACATGACTAAAAAAAATAAATAGAATCTTTATTACTACTATTACTAAATAAAAAAAACTCACATAAACCTGTTTTTTATTTGATTACTGTTTAATCTTTGATGCGCTACGCTACCAAGCCCAAATGCAGCACCCTCTATACAACGCAACAGAAGTTACAAGTTACAAGTGACCGAGAACTGGAATGCAGACGTAGTTACGAGGGAAAGTCGTTGTTCTTCAGCACTAAAGATTTATATTTCCACACGAACGAACAATAGCGGGAAATGAGTGGCGTGTTAATTACACTTTTTATTTATTCAAAACAATTCCAAGGCTCTTCCGTTAACGTCTTTTATCCTTTACCTTCGTCAATTCATTTTGTATATATACTTGTATGACTTGTATACAACACAAATATATTTTCTGAGATTTGTTTTTTAATAGTGACGCTGACGTGGGAGTTTAAAAGAAATTGAGTTCAGATTTTTCACGATAACGCGAGGGATGAACGAGATAAATTCTCATCACGAGGTCAGAGGCTTTTATTTTAGCCAACAAAAATTTCTCACGAAGAACTACGTTATCGACTTGACGTGTATTTCTTTTTTTGCTTTCCTGGTAATCAAATCTTACAAACTTGCCCTCGGAAACAGTAAAGGAAAAAAAAGGAGGCTCGGAGGAAGTGGAAATTTGCCATTTCATTAATCCGACCAGATCGGACTCACTCGTCTGTGCGACAAATCCAATTGCGAAATTACTTCACTCTTGACAACACATCTTAAGGAACGGCAGCGTCTAAAGAAGAAAAAACTTTCCACATCTCGTTCCACTTATCACGGGCCCCGTGGATGAAATGTGTGAATCCTTCCATTTCCTGGCGAGAAGTGTGGATTTATCTCTTATTGTAATTAACGTGTGGTGTGGTGTTCAGTGTTGCAAGATCTGAAATGGTAAAAATGAAAATTCCACTTCAACGACGAGGGAATTCACCTGGACGCAGAATTTTTCACGTGGAAATCTTTTGCGCTCAATTTGCTCTCACAACCTTATTTCTCCTCGGTGGAAAAGGTGTAACAAGCGTGACAAGCGGTAAGACTGTTATTTTCGTAATTCTGTGTAATATTTCAATTAAAACTAAGTAGGAATTTTTCTTTTAAATTTTTTAATTACTGTAGAAGATACTGTTGTTTGTCCTGCACGGTGGTTAATTGAAGATAACTCGTGTTTCTTCATCAGCGATTATCTTATTTCACGGAACGAAGCTCAAAAGTTTTGTACACATTTTAACAGTGATCTTGCAAATGTTTCGAGCGAAAAAATAGAACAACTTATTTTTAATAACGTCCCGCAAGAAAATGGTAAAACAATAAGTAAATTTATCAACAGGTTTCATTTATTGTGTGAATTAATCTCCAGGTAATCTCGATGGTGTGTGGATTGGATTTATCGAAGATCAGTCATCGGACGAAATCGAAGTTGAGGATAACGTTGATAACGTTGATAATGTTGAAAAGTGTGTCGTGTTTAATACAGTGGTAAATGAGATTTTTTTTCTCTCACCATTTTGTTCCGAAATTGCATAATAAGATAATTGAAGTCATTTCCACAGGTTGTAAAATTTTTTTTTTTCGTACACTTTATTAGCTTCAAAAGAAACAAGTAGAGAACTGTTCACGCGAAAATGGATTCGTCTGCAGCAAAGCCGCAACCAGCAGCGAATATGGCACAACCGAAGTTCCTTTCAACTGTGAAGAAGTACGCGGACATTATTTTTGAAAAATTGTTACTTAACTACAAAAACTTTTCATTTTTCATTTCGCTTGTTTTCTCTTTAATTTTTTTAAGGGAATGAAGAGTTTTTCTGATTCGTGTTATTGGACTCTTCCTGGAGTGAATAATTGGGAGGCAGCTGATAAATGGTGCCAAAGTGAAAGTGGTCATTTAGTCACAATTTCCAACAGGTGTTTGAATAAAATTTTAATTTAGATTTTTAAAACATAATTTTTCTGAAATATTTTTTAGTTTGGAAAATATGTTTATATACGAATTCGTGCGCACTCAATCTACGCCTCACTGGATTGGATTGCACGTGGTTATCGGCGCCCTCACGTGGGAAGCTGGAGGATTAGTAAATTATGTCAATTGGGATGGACAGCCGAGTAAGTGAAATATGAGATTGTTGCACTTGTGGTTGCACTGATATTGGTGATAATTTAGGTATAGGTCCCGGGCTTTGCGCCGTGATGGAGAGAAATGGTAAATGGTTAATGCAGCCCTGTAGTTCCGATCAAATTCCAGACGCTGTTTGCGAGAAAAAATTATCTCCCAATAATGGAGATATGAATTTTCCGAATCCAAATTTGTGTCCGTCTCCATGGATGAATATTGGAGAAGATTGTGTAGTGGTGAGTATATGTTTACTGACTGAAAAATAATTTCTTAGCAAAAAAAATAAATCTTTTTAATCATGCGTAAATAAATTTACAAAATTAAAAAAGAAAAAATCAACAACAACATGATCGTATACATCAACGAAATGAATTTTCGTAGAATTTTTGTCCGATAAACAATTCAATAAATTAAATTTATGAAACGACAGGATTTGAAAAGTATGATAACATTCCACGAAAATCCCTTTATCTTATGACACATATCACGGACGACTCATCAACTTAATATCCTCCACCGCCTCCGCCTCCTCCATATCCGCCACCGCCACCGCTGGGTTTTCCTCCACCCCCGTAACCACCACCACTGCTGCTTCCACCGCCTCCGTATCCCCCTCCTCCAGAACTTCCGCCTCCCCCATAACCCCCACCGCCAGAACTGCCTCCCCCATAACTACCACCACCACCTCCAATGCTTCCTCCTCCTCCGTATCCCCCACCACCGGAACTACCTCCTCCGCCGTATCCTCCACCTCCTGAACTTCCACCGCCGCCATATCCACCTCCTCCTCCTCCCATTCCGCCTCCTCCATAACCTCCGCCGCCAGAACTGCCTCCTCCGTACCCTCCAGATGGTTTTCCACCTCCTCCTCCCATTCCGCCTCCACCGTATCCTCCGCCGCCAGAACTTCCTCCTCCGTACCCTCCTGATGGTTTTCCACCTCCGCCTCCTCCACTGCTTCCACCGCCGTAACCTCCGCCGCCGCCGCTGCTTCCACCGCCGTAGCCACCTCCACCGCTGCTTCCACCGCCGTAACCGCCGCCGCCACTACTGCCTCCGCCGTAACCTCCTCCTCCCATCGATCCACCGCCGTATCCACCGCCTCCTCCTCCCATCGAACCGCCGCCGCCGTACCCTCCGCCGGCCATTATGGCAGTTAGACTGACTAGAAGGGTCAGTAAGACCTGAAAAGAGATTTAAAAGTGATTTGGGTAAAGTTAGTTTTAGGTGCGAGGTGCGTAAAAACAAAAATAACGTTGTTACCAATTTAAGTCTCATTATTCCTGTCGCTGTGATTAATTATAAACTCGGAGAAATATTTTGAACAGTGTTCGGTTCGCTCGGTTTGAGTGTTGTGTGAGCTGTAATCGAGTTTTCGACGCCTTTTATAGTGACCAGTTTGTCCTCACTGCCCTCATTTCTTCTCCTTCTGCTTTTGTCAGCTGTTTGTTGCTAACACAATGGCCGAGTTAGAATCAAGTTAATTACGCACAGGCTTTCCTGTAATGAATTGTTCACCCATCACGCTTGTTTCGTGTGTACACGTGTATTTTATTGATAAATTTTTACGATTGGGTTAAGTTATAAAATCGTCTTTGATATTTTTTACCGTTATTCTTTGCTTATAATTGGAACGTTTTGCACGATGTGATAACTTTACTCATTTAATGCTTTGTCTAATATCTCGATCAATGATGAAAATACAATACAAATCTTGCGCTTGGGTGAGTTATTGGGACGCGTATAAATTTTACCACTTTTTATATTTTTTGAAGTTTTAATTTGATTTTTAATTTTAATTCATCATAAATTTTAATTCATTATAAATTTTCTTATATTTTTCCCAAAATAAGATATTTCTTTATTGCAGTTGTTATACATGTTTTCTGTATGTAGTTACGCTCAATTTCTTTTTTTTTAAATAAATTTTGTTTTTCCTCGTTAGCTAGTGAAAGATCCAATGACCTGGCAACGAGCGCGTCTTCACTGCACAAATATGGGTGGCAATTTACTCGTTTTAAAAAATTATGAGGAAGAAACTCGTACTCTCCAGTTGTCAGTACTAACATACTCACCTTTTTATTAATTTTTTTTTTTTTAAAGGTATTAACTACTTTCTATGATTTTCCAAACAGATTAGTTGACCAAAACTTACAAACAGATTATCACGTTTGGCTTGGTTTACAAATTAATGCTACGAGTCCAATTGGTGAGAAAAAATAAAATAGTTCATTAGTTTACTAATGCGTTTCCAAAAAATTTATATATTTGTTTATTTAAATAGATTCTAGTTGGAGTAATTACACAAAAACCCAATACCGAGAGTTACAGAAAAATTCAGATTCAACAACTCAATGCGTTACTTTAAATATTCTGATGGTCAACGAATGGAAAACTACAGCTTGTGACAAAGAATATCCGTTCGTGTGTCAAATCAATATCAGTAAGTTAAACTTATTGCTCGACTAAAAAATTTATATTTACCACTATCAAATATTGAAACTATTTTTTTTTAACTGGTTTATTTAACTGGTTCTTTTCGATATTTTTTTTCTTGGAAATTTCTCACGTGTGGAGTTGTCATAGTTTATTTTTTTTTGGAAATCTTTTATCAATTTCATCTCGCACTTCTGGTTGAAAACCAATTTGCACGGTTGTTAAAGAAACAATGTTCGTGTGACTCACAAAGGGGCTCATTCCAAAAACCCGTTTTACTTACTTTAAAAGAATATTGGCCAAGTGCAAATTAATTACTAAACTATAATTTTCTTAACCTTATTTCAACACTTATTTTTAAACATTAGTCCTAAACCAGAATAATGCGCTGACAATTTAATTTAGTATCCGGTGTTACTACAAAATTACCTCAAAATTCAGTTTTATTTTCTGCTTTCCTAATTACTTTTTTAAAGGTAAGCCTTAAAAACTTAGATTTAACGCGGAAATAGCATCGCGTGATTAAAAAAGTATAAAAAGTGTAGTTACATAATATTAAACACTTTAAACACAGTTTTGGATCTAAAAAAAGTCAGCTACAAAAAAATTTAAAACGAGTTTACAAAAGAATCTTTTTTTGCCTCAAAGAAAATAGAAGTAGAAATCATTAATCATCGTCTAAAGGCGAATACCAGGTGAGAATTATCTTTCTTTACAAAAAAAAAAAAAAAAGGAAATTTAAAAAAGGAAAAGGAAAAACTAGTTTGGTTAGAGCATCGTTGACATACTCTTAAAAAAACCTAAAGAAAAAAAGAATCCTCACACCCAAACACAAATAAAACAAATCAAGTTTATTATATTTGGTCAGTGAAAGTTGTTTTGTGAACTTCGAAACTACCTGCAATATTTAGATACGGTAAGACCTTTTTTTTTTAAAATTTTCTTGACAAACGTAACCCGCTAACACCAATCGTCTTACGTAACCCCATATATCGCCACCACTTAAAATCATTTTATGACTTCAATCAGTAGCACCATATTCTTTGGTAAATCGGTTAAAGATTGCGTTACATAAGCCACGGAAAATCTCCAAATTAAAAATTAAATTCACTCTTTTATTTCATTTCATCATCGTATGACTTGTACTTTTTTAAAGACAACATCACTTTCTTAAAGCTTGACCCCGATTCAGACATTACAACTGCAAAAACGTGATTCTGCTGTTATTTTTTCGCAAATTTTTACTTGTCTGCCTTATGGCTATTGTTATAGGCCAACGACCTTCAATGTACGTCCCACACTCATCCATCAGTTTACTAAAAAAATTTTCACCTTTCCTACCTCAAAATGCAAATAATTAATTTTGAGTGAGTGAGTGACAGTTGAAGACGAAGAAACAGGCCGATGACCAGAAAAAAGCGATAGAAAATACAGGAAACAGTTATTTCTTATCGAATGACCTGCTCTCTGTTAATTTTACATCTAAAAATGAATTGATTTCAATAACCTTTGACTTTTAGAAAAAAGTTTCCTGTTTGTAATGTTTTTTTTTGTTTTTTTTTGTTTAGGTTCTCAGAACAATGATTCAAAATGCGTCGATGGTTCTGGATGTTCGACTACTTTGAGTAACGTTGAAACTACTCCATCGAGTTCTTTACGGTTGGATCCAATTCTAGATTTTATTGATCCATGTCCTGACCCGTGGGTGGGTTTAGGTTTGTTGAAAAGTTGAAAAAGTAAACTTAGTTGTTTGTAAATTAATATAAATAATTGTCTATATTTTAATCTTGTAGACAATAAATGTTATTTGATTGTGGGTGATGCACTCGTAACTGACAGAGAGAATTGGACGGCTGCAGACGCAAAATGTCGTGAATTTGGAAGTGAATTCGATTTGGTTTCTATACACTCGCTCTTGGAATATCGTAAATAAATTTACAATTTATGACAATTTCCGAAATTTTTAATACTGGTGTGAATCTTGTAGAGTTTTTGTTGGAGCAGTTAGAAACTCGTAACTTAAAACGTGTTTGGATTGGCCTCAATGACAAGGAGGTCGAAGGGCGTTTCGTCTGGTCGGACGGGTCTCAAATCGATTTTGCGGATTGGGGATGGCAGGAGAAATTAAGCTCGGGATCTAATTCTTCGTCGGTTGGTATGACCGCATTGCGAAAGGTAATGTAATATTGAGTAGCAATTGTAATAGCAGAGGGTACGATAATAAAAATGTCACTCTTTTTCGTGTAGGGCACAGCTGATTGCGTGAAAATTGAAGCACCTTTGCCAGATGGAAAATGGTATCCTATAAGTTGTAATGCCCGTTTGCCGTATATTTGCCAAAATATAACATGTAAATAATATTTTTATGTAAATTTAATTGTGATGTAGTGACGTGAAATATTTAATTTACTTTTGTAGCAGCCGCACCGGTACCTCCGATGTTGTTAACGACATTAGCTGCGGGATTGGTGACAAATGCAGAAACTTCAACATTGCCAACGACTACAAAAACAACTGACGAACCAACAGAGGTAGTTACAACTCAAGAAATAACATCACCAACGATGCCATCGTCAATAACTACAACCGAAGACGCGAAGACAACTGCAGGACTTAAAACGACTGAAGAAATGTCATCAACGTTGAAGACGACGACAACAACAACAACACCGGCAGCGACTACTACGACGACGACCACGACATTGCCAACAACGGTGACAACAACGAACTTGCCAACCGTCATCGTATATTCGGGGTTTGACGTATACTCATCAAATGACACCGAAAATCCTGACAGCACGAAAACTCTCGAAGAATCTGAAACCGAATCCGACAATTTCGTTGTAGCCAATACGTTAGCGGCAAATATTTCCACTGATTCTCCCAATACGGAACTATCTAACGATGTCACTGAGTTTCCATCCGAAATCGCCGAGAAAATAACCAAAGATGTTCCTCCTGATGAAGACAACGTGTCAGACGGAAACGTAGATAATCTTTCAACCGTAAAATGTAAATGTAAGCCATAATTAAAGCTAAGATTAGATAATAAATTTCAAATATTGATTTATATTTTTCCTCTTTGTAGGTGATTCTGACCCTCAAATGACGAGTGGCACAATTGCAGGCATCGTATTAAGCTGCATACTTGGACTCGGTTTCCTTATTACCGTTGCCCTTTACTGGCACCGACGTCGTTTCGGGCCAAATTATGGATCAGGAAAATTTAGTTTTGATAACGCACTTTATAACCCTCACTCAGATAACATTCAACTTGACACGAGCATGCCACTGAGTAGTTAAATTCGGTAGCAATTGAAAAGATAAAACTGTAGTTTACTACTTGTTAAAGTTAACGATCTAATTCTCACATTGAGAAACTTCCCAGAAAAAAGATAAAACAAAAAAAAATTTCTCACGTTTGACTTTTTACAGTAAAGATATTTTTTTAGTCAGTTTAAAATTTGCACAACTTGTAGCGTAAAATACAAAACTGTACAGCAATAAATTCATTCAATTGAACTTCAAGAGAACAATATACTGGAAAAAAATTAATTACACTTTTCGGTATTTTTTTAACAATTAATTTTAGGAATCAGAAATCATGATCAACACGTGTTTCCTTATTTGTTCTTTAAAAATTTAAATTGAGTAAATTAAAAAGTTGTATTTTTAAATCTACAATTCCATAATTGTCGAATAAAAATTGTAAAATAAAAACAAGAAAATTAAGCGTAGTAATATCGCATATGAATAAATTATGCTAAAACTTGTAGAATTTCACAATTTTCATGATTGCCTCATATCGTTGTTACTTGTAGGCAATGGAGCTTCGATATTCACATTTTTTCCTAAAAATTTGTTTGTTAGAAAATCAAATTCCGGTATAGATTGTATACAGTGATACACGTCATCAATATTAATAACACTCGGACATCTGAAATTAAATTCCATTAATGTTTCAGTCGAAAATTAATAACTAAATCGCACTAAATTACTTTTTGCCACCCGTGCGATCAAATCCATGTGCCAAACTATTGCGCATTAAATTCTCGGTTAAATTTTTACACGCCTATAATTACAAAAAATGTTTAAAAAATTTGATTGAATAATATCCTGAAACATTGTAACAAACCGCTAATATCATTTCTTCAACGACATTCGCGACCACACCGGGAAACACCTCGACTGGTTTTAATTTCACGCCGATCTAACGAGGCCAAGAATTAAAATACCGTACTGAACTTTAACTAACAAACAAACAAAAATTTTATGCTTACCTGCGATGCTGCTTCTCTGACTATTTCTACTTGAGGGTCACTAGCGAGATGTAAAACATCCTGAGTTTGATTTTCAATTATTGATTTTTTTGACGGTTTAATTGCATCGTCGACTGACATGACATCAATGTCTTCGTCAGTCGATTCGTCAGCCAACTGTTGAGAATTTTCTACTCCTTCCAATTGTGAACACAATTCGTTCACCTCGGAGTAAGTTGGCGTGATTTCTAAAACAAAATTTTGCTGTTTAAAATTAATTTCCCAATATAAGCGTACAAATTTCTTTACCTTTATTTTTACATTCCTCAACAGCATTCACTCCATCAATTTCTTTATAAATTCAATATTAAAAATAAGTGTTCGCTCGTAACAACTTCTGAGATTTATTTTTTACCTGCATGCATTGGAGTAAACCCCCACCGCCTACACCACCACACGATAGCTTTCGTGGACCAAACTTTCTTTCCTTTCCACTTCTTGCTTTCACTAAATGCCTCTTCTATCGCTTTCTGAACCGCTTTGGCTCTTTGCCACTATCGATAAAAATAAAACAACAAGAAAAAAAGTATTTTTTGCTTGCTGAATAGCAAAAGAGCTTGCTATGTAATTTTCTCTGTAACACAATAATATTTTACCTCCGCAGCTCTCTGTTTTCCGGTGTACCATGATAGAAAACGTTCCACCGATGACGAACAGTAGGGATGAATTGCACGATCTGGCAAAATTTATTTTAATTATTTTTTAAATATAAAAAAATGTAGCAATATGTTAACATATTTACCATAATTTTCGGCAACTAGCGGATGTAATTTAACAAAATATTTCACAATGTCAGTTATATTATCCAAATTTTCAATACTGAAAAACAACAACAACAAAAAAATACCAATTCAATTATATGAGTTTTCATTGCGATTTAATATAAACGTACTTCATCTTTTGTGTTTGTGTTTCAACATTTAACGTGTGGGAATGAGTATTCTGTGCCGGTACATTAATTTGTACCACAGAGTTAGATAAACTTGAGGAAGAGGCATTCTGAGCAATCGGCAAACTTTTGGTTATTTGTGAATTTTTCGCGTTTGATGGAATAGATAATTTAGGAGACGATAGTTGAACCAAATGCGCTTGTGCTCCAGACGAGTTTGTAGGTATTACTTGCAAGTGGTACATCGGCAACGACGGAACTTGTACACTTCTTGCATTTTCATTGCCGCACTGTTGATTCTTTTTTGTGTTGTTGCTACAATCATCTACTAATCCCTAAAAATATCAAGTATTCAATTGTAAAGAGAGCGTGAAAGTAGCAAAAATGTAATATTTTACAACAAACCTTATTTGATAACACTACAGATTGTTGAGCAGGTAACTTCAAGAATGTTTCAGGCACTAAAATCAAGTCTCCTTGTTGATTGACGCACTTCACGTAAGTGACACAATTATTACTCAAATCATTTTGGGTGTTTATCGGAGAAGGGTGCATTTTCAACTGGGGTTTTATCAATTGGTTCGCATTATTAGACGAACAACGTAATAATGACGACGATGCGGTTTCATTTACAATCTGATTCTTTTCCAAGATGGTTTTAGTCGTCGTTGCAGTTGTATTTGATGTGGAGATGAGTAAAACCGGAGTTGAAGTATCATTTGTTTTTACGATTGAATTTAGTGATTTTCTCACGTTATTCGTTAGTCCAGATATCCCATTCGTTTCTTGAATGTGAGTGGCTTTTGGTAAAATTAACAAAGTGTTGGAATTTGTTGCCGCGGGAACATTTGCTTGAGTTGGATTCGGTTTGACTTTTTGCAACAGACTCACTCCAGTCGTCCATTGTTTTGCTGTTGGCAGATCTTGTTTCAATTTAAAACACTGATTGTTCGAAGATGGAGATGCGATAATTTGAGGTTTTTCTGCGTGAATTGGAATAAAATTCTTCGTCTGTTTTCCTGGAGTAAGCACTGTCACTTGTTTGTTTAATGGTTTCGGTGAATTGAGCAAACTTGTTGGATTTGAAATAAAGTTGGTTTGTGGTTTTGATAAAATGCTGACGTCGCTCGACAAAACTGATGTTTTTAACAATGTTCGCATATTGACGATGGATTCGCTAATCGTAGAAACATGATGATTTTCATCGTTGAATTCGTTTTTCTCTTCTTTCACAGGCACCTCCACTTTGATATTATTCTTCAGCGATAAGGCACTGCTATTTTCTGGACGATTTGAAAAATTTAACTTCTGAGTGGTGTTTTCTGTATCTGCCGGAATAGTTATGTTGGCTACTGTGCATGCGAGTGGATGTTCAGGAACTTCTTTATTTGTGACTGGCAAATTTGTTTCTGCTTTGTAAATTTGAACGTTCGTAATCTAAAACGATAAATAGAAATATAACGCATCAATTTTCAAGAACCCAAAATTAACATATACGCAGTTACCGTTTCAGATTCGATCATCTCAAGACCGGATAAGTTTTTTCCCAACTAAAATGTTAAACATTGAATCAGTAAGTGTAAATAAGTACAAATTGTTTCGAATTTAAAAAAATCTTACTTTGAGCATGTGTACTATTTCTACAGGCTTGTTCCTTGGGTCGAGAAAATGAATTTGAATTCGCATCAAAAATTCGCCCCAACCTCTCCGCTTCAACTGGAATGGCGGCTTACTGATGGAGAATAATAACTTTCAGCAACAATAACTCAATTTTAGATAAAATCAAATTTTACGTGATTTCCACTAAATCGTTGGGTCGGTAACTTTTGTGTAAGAATATCACAACCTTCTTTACGAAAGTATCTATAGTAGTTTCATCTTTCGGACTTCGAATGTATACCATCCATTTATAAACAAATTGATCGTTACCTTCGCGTTTATCGAGTGGGATATATCTAGAATTAAATTTAGTACACATTACAACGAGCATTCTATTAACAGTCATACTTCACATACTTTGATACATTTCCCACAATAATTTTTTTCATCACTTTAAACCGTGACGCACGTCCAATGTCCACCGAGGAATCCGATGTCGTTAATCTCGAATTGTCCGAATTGAGTGTTACTGGAGTCTTCAATTAAAAGAAATGTAGTATTAATTTTAATATAATGCTGTCGTGAAGTCACATTTCATTACTGGTAACGCTTGAGCAGGTTCTTCCAAAGTCACTGATTGGATGTTGGCGTCATTCGTAAAATTACTGATCGTATTACTCGACTCAGATTTAGTCATGTCCGAAGTGACAAAAGTGGAACCGGCAGACGAATCCCAGTCAGAACTGTCCTTCGGTTTTTTACCACGTAGACTCCGTTTCACGGCAGGATGAACCGGCGCTTGCAAACTCCGGCCCTACATCAAATGATTACGCAAAAGTAAAAAATTTTGTCATCTTCAATTAATTTCTCTAAAGCCTTACCGCTGAATCATACGATAATTTTTCATTTGTGCTGTAATAACTAGCAACGATAAAAGCACGTAATTGGTCTAACATGCTTCTGGCTTGATGTAACCGCTATAGAAATAAAATTTATTATAATATGTGAAATATAATATTTCTAGATTTTGTTTTAAGGAGAAGAATATGTCACACCTGATCAGTATCATCAATTTCCAATTCTTTCGTCGCTATTGCCTCTGCAAATTGCGTTTTGATAATCTGGTGGATCTTTTTAATGTTCGCTTCAGTAGCTATAAAATTTAATTAATTCTTAGATTCGATAACCACCACCTGAATACTAATTCTAGAGCTTGTTATATACCCTCTTTTTCTAATAATTTTACTCGCTTGTTCTGGTGAATAGTAATATTTTCATAGTCGGGATCTTGATCAATCGGGAACTTTTGCCTTTTACATGACATTTTTATAAAGCATGTTCTGAAATATCACGAAGAACAATCACTATTATTACACATTTTACAATAATTACATTTTTTCCTTTGTCCTCACTAGTAGTTGTTTTTACGCTTTTGTAAATTACACGAACACTTACGCTATTCTTAACAAGTCTGTTTACGCAAACGCGCGTTAAGTTAACCAGTCACGACGTTTCTTTCGTATTCACAAAAATACTGGCTTAACTTAATGATATGTCTACTACGTGTTACTGCATTAAATCCGCAACCAGCAGCGAAAAAAAAACAAACCTGTTATCACGCGGACGTGCACGTAGAGCGCCATTAAAGCACCAGCAAATGCAATTTATACAACGAGATGGAAAAAGTAAGAACACCTGGCACTTTAAATATTTCTTTTAAATCTAAGGTCTCTATTACCTTTGAACCAATTCTTATGTTAAATTTTTTAATCGGTAGAACTATAAAACGGAGAAACCCACATTTCTTACCTGTCGTGATAAATATATTTCGTTTGCTGCGTAATTTCTCATTTTAGATAATTCGCTCGGCGTCGTTGCCATGGCAAAGTAATGGCGGCCGTTTGTTGACATTGGTGTGTTAGTTTGTCGATTAGCGTAAATTGTAATTTAAACTGTAATTACGCGTTTGTCGGTGATACCTTGTACAAGAAGTCAATATTGACATGTCAGGAAAAGGGAGTGCTAGTTAGGTAGTGTTATACTTTATACAAGCTTCATATTCTAAGTATACGAGGTTATCGTAAGCAAAATGGGAGATTTAGTCGCATTTTGGGAAATCGCTCTTGGTGATGGTATCCATCGCGTAGAATTTGAGCACGGAACGTTGTCTGGTAAAAGAGTAATTAAAGTTGATGGAAAGGTAAGTTTTACATCCGTTTTTTTTAATTGCAATCAATATTACGAAATGTTACTGCGTCGTGCAGGAAATATATCGACGAGAATGGATGTTCAAACTCGTAGGGCACGAAGTTTTTGAGATCGGAAAGGCAAAATGCGTTATTTATATTGAAGCAGTCAGCGGATTTTATTACGCATACAGTCTGGAAGTGAATGGGAAAAGTTACAAAAAATTTACAGAAAATCAAAATAAAATTATGAGGACATGGTGTTGCACCGTAAATGACAAACAATATCGAGTTGTTTTGGGTATGAAATAAAATAATAAATAACAATTATTGTTTATTAAATTCGACATTCGTTAATTTTAGAACGAGATACGTTGGATGTTTGGGTAAACGGACAGAAAATGGAAACTGTGGTAAGTTACACAGTGTATGTCAATTTCACACGACTGAATAAATAAATTTATCGATCGGTTACTAAAACGTACTTGGCTTTTAGGATGAATTCGTCGATGACGGTACTGAAATGCAATTCGAAATAGATGGTCGACCAGCGTGTATTAAAGCAGTGAGCAGTGGCTCCAGAAGAGAAGGAATCATTCACACACTCATCATGGACAATAAAGAGATACCCGAATATGTAGATTAAATAACGAATCACTGCGGCCTTTTGAAATTAGAAACTTCAACATTATTTCGTCCAAATTACTCACCAGCTGTGAAATTATATTGAATTCAATTACGTATTAGCAATATTTTTCAACACAATAACGTACAATTCTGTTCCGTCCAACTGTCACACGTGAAACGGAAATAAAAATTCCACTTCATAAACAGAATCAATGTTGTTCCGAAGTTTATTGTAACCTAATTACCCTCTGAAAACGAAGACGACCTAACACGAAAATGTTTCCCGTTCACTTAACATCCAATTTTACTCGCTGTTTAGTGACGCAGAAAACTTTCCATTTAGTTTTCGATAGACCGTTCACTCTCCCACTCAAAGTAAAATATTGATTTCTGATTGCAAACGTAGATTTCCCATCGACACAATTCTATATTTAGACATACAAGAAAAACTACATTTTTGTTATTTACTTTTCAGTACGATTTTTATTTCATTACTTTTCCGCAGTAATTACACAACAGGTCAAACTAATTTCTTGAGTTCAGTGTTACATAGATATGTATTCATCCTCTAGAAGCAGTCACCACTGCTCAACGTTAATACCACAACTTACAACTAATTCCACAAAGAGAAAAATGTGAATTTTTTTTTCTACGCAACCACTCACTCATTTCTACTGATACTTGATGGTGGACGTAAATTACAATTAACAGCCAATAAGATTTTGCTGAAAACAATTATCGGCGGTCTTGGAATATCAGATATGAACACAAAAAGAGTGTTTCTTGGTGAAATGTCACATTATCAATTCACATAATAATATACAATGCAATTTATTGTAGAATTTCTCTTAATAAACGTCTAAACTAACAGTACAGTATGATTAAAACGAAGTGAATACATTTACAGGTAGAGATGCCGGCTTCAGCTCAGAATCAGGCTAAAGAGTGGCCTACAATTTTTTTTGTTTACATTTTTTGATGCAATTTTTACAACATTTTTTTTGTTAATTTTATTTAATACTAATTGATGTAACCATGACACGTGACACACAAAAAAACAAACAAAAAACAACACAACGAGGGAAACTAAATAAAAATGAACATAACATTCGGCCGTGATAACGATGATGTTGGCAGTTAAAAATTGTTCCAGTACGAATGTTTTTTTAATAGTATACTGGGGTATATACACATTTAGAAAGTCAGCTATCACGATACGATATGATTAATTACTTTATTTTTACTATTTTATTTTTCAAATTTATTTGCGCGTCTGTCCGGTTGCGTGGTATTTAAACCGCGTATAATTTTGTTTCGTAACATCTTCCAGTTTAGTTGTATTTGTATATTTTTTACGTTAACATCATTTAGCCCGTCATTTTATTGCTGTGGGAATTTTTCTGAATAAGAATATTACTTCTAATCATTCAAATCAATTCCACAATCACGTTAAACACATACATAAGCATCAGCTATCAAGCTACCAAAATTTATACACGCTTGTTCACAACGTTTCGAGAAAAAAATAAAATACAGAAATAAAAAGCAAACCTCGAAAGAAAGATAATAAAAATTTACAACACTTAGCCACCGAAAGATAAAGAAGGAACATTTTCATTTTACAGCACTCTTCACGAAGAAATGCTACAGACTGAACAAAGAAAGACGAAATTTTTATTTTTTATTGCCTTTTACACTCACTAATAGATGGGCCCTGAACAATTCTGCGTTGACAGACAACACATACTAAATTAAAGCTTTTAAAAAATAAAAGATAATTCTTAATCTTTCATTTCTCGCAGTGGCAACACAGCATTCCATAACTATTACTCGAAGGCCCTTTTTCGATTGATTTTGCTGAAGAGTTCTTTGCAAAAATAGTAAGCGGAGCAGGTAAAAGCCGATGTTGGTAATTTTGGTCCCGTATACCTAAATTTTTAATTTAATCCAATGTTGTTTTTGGAAATATTTTATTTTTTTGGTATAATTTAGAGTATATCGTATTTTTTTGGTTAAATTCTTTAGTCATGCACAAATAAGATTTTCTAAAAAAGCTTGCGTATTGCGTACTGTAAACAGTTTGGTATTACTCTCCCTGAGTTCAGTCATTTTGCCATTGAATATGGTTTTTAAAAAATTAATAAAAAATCGACCAACAAATTTTTTAGCTAAATTTTTATATAAACGCCAATTGAAACAACCAAAATGTCGGCATTTGTGTGGTTTGTGGAGTGCACTGCGTTTTCAACGTGAAGAAAAATATCGGGAAAAGATGAAAAGAAAAAATTGATATGACATCGTTATATTGATATACTATGCACCCTAGTGGGAAGATTATCCTGCAATTTATTTTTGCAATCGAAGTGCAACCCTCTTTGATGTTTGAGAGGAGTATTCATGCACAACTCTATTAACAACTCTATACATGAGCGAGAAATACCAGCAAAAACCTACAGCGCAAAACACGTCACAAAATGTCCGCGATTTAGCCACGTCGTTGCATAAATTTATAAACTAAAATTTTGCAATTTAATAAACTTTTTGTTTTTTTTTATGAGAATTTCGTTGAGTAATCCAAGACTAATTAAGGCTCTATACAGTTTACTGAGTTGCCTTCAAAATTGTTAATTAAGCCCGCGATTTATGCTAACATAAACTATAAAACTATTTTTTATAGTCTATTAATATAATTACTTAAGCTAAATCCAAGGTAAAAAAATTACGTACCAAACGAAATAAACAAAAGATGCTGTACAATATTTACACATAATAAAACTCGTATGACGATAATAATATTATAATATAATAATTATGCATGCTCTGCTTACAACTGCAAATTCTGAATTGGGATAATTGCAGTAATCAAAAAAATCAACGAAAAACAATTTTTTTCCTTTAATCTGAAAAAAGTATATCTTTTCTGTTTTCTTAAAGTCTGCTTCAGCTCAACAGAAAACACAGCGCTGCACCCTCCTGAAGGATAACAAATTTCTTTCCCATCTCGCCCCACACAAGATGGCTACACATCTACACCTAGGAAGGATTTTCAATTTTAAAATTTATGCAGTAAATCACTAATATAATAACGGGGTAACTCAGACGTAACCATTTAAAAATACATTTTAAGGTAGGAATAAATATCACCTAGCACGGTACGAAGTATGTCGTTAAGTCATACAACTAGGAAAATGTAAAAACTCATTTTTTTGTCGTTATGGGCATAAATTGTTTCCCTTTTCTTCAGGCAGAGAGCGCGCGCGCGAGCTTTGCAGGGCAGCAGCAGCTTGTAGGCTGCCATCATCCTCAGCTGCTGACGTCACATGGAAGACATAGAATAGTTTACTGTACAAAATATATGATTTCATCATTATGTCGTTAAACATCTGACAGCGAAAAACGTACGTTAAACTCTAATAAAGAATTTTCGGCATAAAAATAATAAAATCCTATGATATGTGAACAACAGTTGTGTGCAATTAGTACCACGGGGAAGATTATTACCACTGCTAATTAATTAATCAATAATAATATCAACCTACGGAGCAACTTTTTTTTTGTACAATAGCCTCTTTTCCATATTTTTTGGTAATACATTAAACTTGGATCAGACTCAACAGTGATAGATTGATAACTTACACGTATAATATTTTTTTCCACCCATTCTAAATTTAAAGTGCGTTATTCTTACTAATTAATTAATCAATATATACACAATACCACTGCTAAAAATTACAAAACAAAATAGAAAAACTCACCAGACGAACACAAATCTAAAGCACAAAGTGGTTCGTGATATATCTAAACATTTAATGGAAGACTTGCGATTGTTGTTTTCATCAACGATGATTTCGAAGAAGGAAGATTAGGGGAGGAAGTGGACAAATCACGACATCGGGTGCGGGGAAGAGTTTTGGTGGGTGTGAGATTGAATTGCTCACCCGACCGGGAAACGTATTTTGTTCTTCGTTTAGAGATTTTGTCCCAAACGGTCCAACTCTTCGAGAAGGAAGTCTATGTCACCCTCGTCCACAGCCTGGCTGGAGACGATGTTGCGGAAGAAATTTGGAATGTTGTCCAACGGTTGGTAATTTATCATCAGAGTGCCCGTGTTCATCATGAGTCCTTTCAGTTTGGGAGTTATCTGCGAATTAATGAGGTATTGTGTGAAAACATCTGCGCTTCGATTGTAATTTCGATGTTCGGAATTTTGTACCTCGCCCAATTTCTTCTCTTTTTCCGGACCGTGAGGCATTTTTCTCAAGCTTGGAGGAATGTACCAGAACATCACGTTGGTACACTCGGGTTCCTAAAGAATAAATTGTTTTGAAATTCTATTATTTACTCGATATTTTTACTTTAAAGTCAGCAAGAATAAAAGGATTTGGACTCGTGATCACTGCACATGCGTGATATCACGTCACGTACAGAAAAAAAGAACATCAAAAAAGTAACAATTTTTTCAACATGCGAAAATTATAAATATAAATGAAAACAAACGTGTCATTACAAGCACGAAATTTAATTATGTAATTGTGCAAAGTTTTTTTTCAGTGTTTAAGAATTGCGGGTGCAGTTCGACAAAAATAAGAAAATAAGTGAATCGTAAAAGAAGCCACATAAAACCGCCGTGTACGACTGAAAGTGTAGTAGCAAAACTTACTTCCAATATGAGATAGAATTTATCAGGCTTCTCCTTTATCTTCTTCACTAAGTACCTGATCAGGAGTGAAGGAAAAAGATAGAAAAAGAACAGAATAGAAAACATGAGCTCTACGCGTCGCACGCGATACAAAAAGAGCTATGATAAACCGCTTCCATTTGCGTTTTAGTTCACACAAATACAGAATGCTTTTTTTATAGAAATTTTAGTTTCGAAGAGTCACGCGAGCAATCATTACATTTAAAAAAAGCGTACAGAAAGTGAAAAATTGAACTTACTCCGACAATTCGAATAATCTGTCAATGGACTTTTCATATCCAGAATCACCCTGAAAAAGATATTTTTAAAAAATTTGGTTAATTTATACCAAAAACATTTTTAAATTTTTGTTTTCTTTACTTTTAATGTACCTTTGATCTCCACATTAACCACAATTTGAAGATGTCATTATGTCTTCCGCACTGAATCACTTTGTCGCCTGTATCGTAGGAGACGTCGTAATGCTTGTCTTGTTGAAATAAATAATCAGCAGACATTTGGTTGCAGCTCAAAAGCAGACCCTGCACAAAGCAACATTTTTCGCTGTGTCAGCAACTACACATCACAATCCGTTAATTAAAAACCACAACTCGAACATTAAATCGTAAATTCTGCGCTCGGTTTAAGCCGATACGACAGCAACGTTGCGTTCGATTAAACGTTCAACGCGACACTGCGATATCAAAAGTCGAATTTACCATTTAAAAAAAAAAATGTTTACAGTAACCCTTTTACTTCGACTTAATTTAGTCTCTTTGTTTTCCTTTGCGCAGTATTGAACACCGGTCATCACCATTTAGGCGAAATTATGCGGAGTAAATTGCGAGAGAAATTAGCTTGGTTTTCAACGAATTTACCAAATCACCGGCAGACAAATTCTGCAAATGTCTAACGAACGATTTTCGTTAATGGGTTAAATTCATTGCAACTTTACTTTATCGCTGCACACCAGGGAAAAAATTATTTAGCTCCAGTTTGAGCTGAAGGGTGGAAGATAATTTCATTAGAACAATAATCACCCACATTGCATTTATCGCACTTTGCATGGGGAAAGTGGGAAAACCAATAAGCCAATATTTTAGACGTGCGAGATAAGCGAACAATAATTTAAAGTTAAGGGAGGGGAAAAAACTTGTAATTACCAAATCTTTAAAAAAAAATTTAAAAAATGAATTTTTTTTGGGAAAAAAGAGAAAAATGTGTGGTTGCAGTAAACACAATACATTTTCCTGTATACTGTATATATTTTTCGGGAAGAGAGTGCAGCTACACACGAGTAACACAAAAAATAAATTTCCTCCATCCTCATTTCCCGCCAATTTGGTCGTAAAATGTCACCCCAGAGATGTGTGTGTGCGTGTAAATCAGAGCTAAGTTTGAGAGAAATTCTCCCCTACGTTGAAACAAGACCACATTTCGGACCACTCACTCGAGGGAATTGCCAACTGAGAGGAGGGGTCGCTCAAATTGAAATATTAAAAACCAGAAATAGAAAAAAAAAAGACTGGAGAAAACATTTTTTGACGGTAAATGTCTTCGTTAAACCAGCAATTCTTAATAAGGTGTGAAGAGACAAATTTATCATCTCGTTAAATTCAATTTATCTCGATTTGACGAACTTACCTCATCCTTGAAGTGTATAGTTGAGCATTGCAGATGGGTTCCCATCAATTTGTGCGGATTCCACGTGACAGAATGGGCTCTGTGAACACACAACACGAAAAACTCGAGCAACTCACAAGAATAATAAACAAGATCATCTCGCTACATTAAACCAACACGTGACGCTCGACTCGCGATAGTGACTCGAAAATAAAAAAATTCTGAAACGCCAAAAATATTAAAATTCTTTAAATAAAACGATAATATTTTATATTCATTACCGTACAAATTATGCTAAATTTTGAATAGCGTAATTTTTGTACAAAATTCACAACGTCATGTTGCGCATAAAATGTACGGAGAACAGAGAACGCAGACTGTGGTTAAGTAATTCACAAGGAAAATGTGGATTAAAATCCATTTCCAGAGTGTAATTTGCGTATAAATAAGGTCATTTTTAAATAACATAAACAACGGCCGAGAGCGCTGCGGTCGCGCGGCGCTCGTCGGGAGAACTCGTGTTAGTTCGATCGCCCCTGCGTGTTTCAGGTGGTGACAGCGCGTTTTAATTCCAAGGCTCATTATGGGCGCACGAGTTTAATGTCAGCTTTGATTGGATTGCGGCCAATCACACCCGCCCACCACGCACTTGCAGCGCGGGGGTGAAAACGGGAACGAAATTCCCGTGCGCAGCTGCCACACCGAAATCAAGCGCAGCAAAAAAAATAATAAGCATAAATAAAATAGAATAAAAAAATAAAAAACTGACCTTTCCACTCCAGCCATTCTTGACTTATATTTACGAGAAAGAAGGCAACCACCACCCCAAGCGGCCTGAAATAAACAACACGCTCGCTCTGAAAATTATTTTCCCCGATTTCCAAGTTATACACCGAATAAAAGAAAATCGTGAACCTACGTCAATATGCAACCACATGCCGAATTTTTCAGCAATATCCGCAATAGGGTGGATTGGGTCGAAGGCACCGAGGACCGTAGTCCCACTGGTGGCGCAAACGAAGAAAGGCACGTGACCGCGCTTTTTAGCGTCTATCACGGCTTTTTCCAGTTCCTCAGGAATCATGCGACCTCTGGTTTAAAAACGAAAGATTAATTTGTAAAATGTTTTTGGTAAAGCTCTGAATAGATAATTACAAACCTTTTGTCCGTTTGGATATGAATCACGTTGTCCGTTCCCAGTCCCAGAACCGCACCTGCGCCCTTGATGGAATAGTGACTCTACGGATAGTAATCAAGAAGTTGTTTACGGTAAATCGTTACATCGTTACCAGAAGGATAAAAATAATATTTTTTCAACTCCGTAAAATTATATTCTCAATAAGGCTATAAACTACGTCATAAAAAAAGCTTTAAGATTGCGATTGATAAAACTCGCTGTTGTTACTTATGTCGTAAAATAACAATTTAAAAAATAAAATTTTATTACTTACGTGTTCTGACGTGAACATGACTAATTGGCCTACAATCGTGTTTCCTTTCTCTTTGCATTTTGGGAAAAGTTTATGGCGGGCAGCTAACGCAGCGTACAAACTCGACACAGATCCACCTATCACCACATAACAACGAAAAAAAATTTAAATTCAAACTGCGCATGCTCGATTGAAGCTGCAATCTTATCACGCGTGTAATGCAACGTCGTGACAGATGTCAGAATGTATGATTAATGAAAATCAACAATAGCAAACCAATCTAAAAAAAATAAGGGAAAAAACCAACTTCGTACCATTGATGGCTTGTGAAAGCCGCTTAGATTAAAACAGAATTCCGCGGTTATTGCGAATAAATATTTTACCAACAACGAAAAGGAGATATAAAAATCTACGTTTCATTTTCGTCTGACAAGTACAGCTCCTTTGTTCCACTCTAGATACCAAGTCTGCGGCTGATTGATTCTCTTATCTGACGCACAGCGCCGTTATTAGCCATCTTTTATCAACTTGCTGTGGTTCCCACCGCCGGAAATGGGTCGTGTGATGAAACCTCCCCCGCTTACCCCCATCTCCCCTCTCTGAACACTGTTATCGCGTCCAAAACACCGTCGTGACCCTGCGTCGATGTCCAACTAACCATACCACCGTTTACTCAGATACACTCACAAAGGCCAAGAGGAAATTAAAAACACATCTTTTTTTAACTCTCCCCTACTTTTCCCCATCCATTGAAAAAAATGTAATTCCAGTTCTTTTTCTTCATTTTGATCAAACTCTCAAGTTATACTGTAGATTTAGATACCGATATTAGTTTTACAGAAAAAATAGCGCATGATGAACAAATTATACCTGGTGCTAAGATGCTGTCTCCGTTCGGAAATCCGATGATTTCTCTCATCTTTTGCATAGTGACCTGCTCCATGAGGATGAAGACGGGAGCAATCTCGTACGTGAACCTTGCCGGAAAATAAATTAATAATTACGTTTTCAATTTTCAATTTTAAATTTATTTTAAGTATTTACATGTTGGTATTGGCTGTTGCGGTAAGCCATTCGCCTACTAAAGATACCATGTCCATTCCTGCCGACAGTTGGTTGAAGAAGTGAGGGTGAGCTAAAATTAAAAAAAAAAAATTTTTAAAAATGAATTACAATCACGGAATCGTAGAAAAAGAAAATTTATAATAGGAATAACTCTTATTCATTTTATATTACTATAGAAGAGACGAGATTCGAAAATTTGCATGATATCTTTCTCATTTTCCCATTTCATTCTACGTTCACGTCACGAAATGATAAATGTACCATAAAATCACTATCAAAAACCAAATATAATGAGAAATTAAATCAAAATACCCAAACTTTTTACTACACCACCGATTCAATTTTTAATGAAAAATTCAATTAACATTTCTTTTTAAAAAAATAAAAATTAAATACCCGTTAATATCGATTTTCTTTATTAATTACTCATCACAATCTCGCCTCGTCCCTAAACTTTTTTCTTTTAATATTAACACCCGGATGCGGGCGAACCGCGTTTATCTTCCTCCATCAAAACTCGTATTGATGGCGTTCGCTCGGTTGATTTTTGTTTCATCTCACTTTGAGGAAAAACTCACAATTAAATCACCGGTCGTCTCATCTCATCCCCCTTCGTTTCTATTGTTTGTTTGCTCGAGTCGCCATGAAATTTATCAGCATAATAATGAAGCGGGAAAGGGAATCACGGACAAAAGGGAACGAACACCCAACGCCGAGTGCGCTGCCGAAATTCGAGCCTCGAGGTTATTAAATAGAAAAATGGGCGCAACCGACGCTAGATAAGACAAACTGGACTGAGTCACGCAGCGACATGGAAAAAAAAAGCCGAAAACGAAATCGAACTCGGTTCTTCTATTGTCAAGAGTTAAAGTTAAAAGTACACACTCACGTTTCTCGGTACAGTAAATTATTTCAAAGAAAAAGAAGAAGAAGAATAAAAAAAAAAATTCTTTTTTACGGGTTTTAATTTTGAAGGATATTTTCTCTCGACCGTACTACAACACGTCTCCTACACCGGAATCCTAAAATTCCCCACGAACGCGTAAATCTGCATTCCCGCGAACTAATGACGCGTGACGTTAGTACCACTTTCCGTTTCACAGTAACATTCTAACGGCAAATTCTTCTTTCTGCAAAATTTTTTTTACGCGTCGTCTTGGAAGATCAGCTCGAAGAGGACGACGACGACGACGAAAAAGAACGGATAAAGATGTTCCGCTCTCGCGCGCCCACTTTCCCTTTTCGCGAGAAAAGGAGACGCGAGAATGTCTGACCCGATAGTTCCATAATGGTCCCTTTTCTCTTATCAATAATTGCCCTTGATGCCACCAATTACTTCCACCAAGGCACTGCTGAAGCGGCATCGAGAGGGCGCCCTGCCGAGGCTCTTGTCTCCGCGAGCGACGATGGGCTCTCGATAATCAATAAGCGCCCCTCCAAAAAGCACATCGCCGAGAGAGACGTAGCAAAACCGATGATACGTCATTTTTTTGGTTATTCTGAGATTGACGTTTGTCCGGTTCGACGCGGATTTCAGCGCGTTTGGTCAGAGGGAAGTAGGGACGTAGGGGTGAGTTGGTATTGGGATTTTAATTTATACGATGAAAAATTCTTTCTTTCGACGTGACGCTTGTTTCGGTATTTCGAGGATCGATCGGTCGTACAAATTAATCATCTGGGGAATGCGTGACACTTTGTTGCTCGACTGTCACATCTTTTCACACATCAATACGAGGTTAATAAATCATCTTCTACGACGCTAGACGACAGCTGCCTAATATTTAATTGAGCGACCGGAGACTTAACTCCATCATTTAAATGCCCTCGCCATAATCCTCTCGTGGTTGGCCTTTTCTCTTTCATCCTTTTACTTATTTGTCCGCATGGCTGCGCGCGCGACGGTTGGCTTTTGGCGTCGGTGAATTCTCGCACAAGTGCGCGATACACTGCGCTGCAAATCGAAGCGGACGGTGAGTGATGTTGCGCAGCAGTTACCGATGTCCGGGGAAAGAAAACGACAGGAGCCCCAGTTGGCGATTTAGGCGGGAATTAAGCCTCCCTAATCGATAGATGACGACTTGCTCCCCTTGTCCCCGGAGCAGCTGTCACTCCCTTTGGCAGTGAAGGGATTCAGCTCACACTATTTCCGAGGACTTTATTTTTTTTTCCCTCTTCGGTCTTCTGTAGCGTATATGCTGATTCGTCAGCACACGGCATTGGACCATTAACCCCGCGGAATGGATTCCGAGCGTGGATATTCCGTGAGTCATAAAGCGCATGCCCGAGTTACGCTACAGTGATTTTAATTAAAAATCACAGGTTTGCCTCTCCCTCAAATTCAAAGATGAAGAAAAATGAGAATGGTGCTCTGGTTTTGGCAACCGATTGAGCCATTGGTCTTTGTCGATGGCATCACAAATCTATTTGAAAAATGTATTTCAAAACGTTCAATCGGATGATTATTTTCTTTTAAAACTATTTTTTTTCTTGAAAAAGAAACCTCGAGTGCCATCAGAGAATAACCACAAAGCGAAGGGTGATAATAATTCTCTCTTCTCTTTCCCTTCTCTTCCCTTCTTGAGCGAGGGAGGGGATTTGTGAATTGGAAATCAGAGCCGTTGTGTATTTTTGTGATCTGATTAAGTTTGAGAGCTGTTGAGTTTAGTGTTGCAAAAAAGTGAAAATACGGTACAGTCAATGAGTACCATGAGAAACACAAGCGTGAGGCGAGAGAATTGCGCCAGCTGACGCAAACTTCCCTTTATAAAGCCCCTCCCCGCCCTATTTTCCCTCTCACAACCTCGACTTCACTCTTCAGATATCCCTTTTTCCTCTCGTAATTGTGTAGGTTGAGCGACGTATATTAATACACCGAGCCGGCAACGGTCAACACTCCCAGCATAGAAGTAATAATAATATTAGCTTCATTTATATATACAATAAATTAAGCTACCACAATAAACTTAATTGCACCACGTACTATAAAACATATCCGTGATCGAAAAATTCATTAATATTAATTTTTGTCGTAATTTTTGTTTAATTATGTAGAAAATTGTAAATCTTTTCCTTTTAATTAAAAATTGCAATTTGCGTTTAAAAAAATAAATAAACGTATTCACGTTTTATTTCCGAGCATTTGCTCGTTCGGATTTTTTGGGGGGTCGAAAATAATTAAAAGTCACCGTGTTGGCTTAGGCATGCAGAGAACGTAAAACGAGCGCGTCGTTTAGTGTATATTCTTTTTTAAAAAAAACTCCCTCGTCGGTGTTTCGTCACATGTCGAACAATTCAAGTCAGGAATTTCATTTGTACAGCAGTACAAATACAAAGCCAGCTGAAATTCCAGGGAGACGTTCGGCCGTTCTAATCAAAGATTCCGCACTCATTTGATTGTGTTTCACGTCAACCATTTATCACGTTGCTTTTGTTGATTCGCGGTTGTTGACCATAAGATACAAACTGATCCTAAAACAACCGATTCCTTTTTTCAATATTGACCGTCCTGCGTTTACTTTTCTTCTCAACATCACCCTTATCACATAAATACGAGACAAATCCACGCACGGAAAAAGAAATCTACGCTTACGGCTTATTTTACTTTTTCCGCGCCAGTCGTCGTTACCATTCGGAGGTTAGATGTAATTATAAAATTTTACGTTACCGGTGGAAATGTGTAAATTGGAGTCTTACCTGTCTTGACCTGATATTTGAGCGCATCCTTACAGTCAACGAGCAGCTGGTCGAGGTTGAGCGGTTGCTCGGGAATGTCGAGATCGAGCACCTCGCGCAGTTGCTGCGGATGGTGGAAGTCAAGGATTTTGCAGGATCGGTCGTTGCTTTTCTTGACAAAGTCCAACATGATGTCTATGGCTCGCATAAGAAACTCGCGAGTTTCTTCGAATGTCCCCTTCTTAACTGGCAGAATGTCTGTAAGTCAAAATAATATTAGTTTATTTACAAATTTTCGCCATTAGAGCGCGGAAAATTGATTACGGCGTAGAATAACTGCTTTTCGACCACTACGAAGGAATTATTTTGACCGCCATTAACCCGCATCCGACTGCGCACCTAAATATAGAACAATGCCAACTGACGGACAGCAATAACCGTCACCGGAGCGCCATTAGTTTTACTCGAAATACGGAGTATTTATTTGCAACTTCCACCAAAGGTGAAATGCTACATCAAACGTCAGAAGATTTCAATAGCGATAAAAAAAATTTATCGACAACTTTTCACTGTATAAGAAATACGAATATAATTTTTGTCACGTGTCAAAAATTGTTTCAGACAAGGCGACAACTAAAAGATACTTTGGATGTCATTACTGTTGTTTTGTCAAAGAGACGTCTATTTTCTCACCGCCATCTCCTACTGACAAACGGCTAGTACGAGTGAAGTCCTCGTTAGCGTCATAAGCAGATGTTTTGCGGGCTCGTTAGTTTCCGAAGCAGACGAGAGCGCGTGTCCGTGCCATTTCAGTTTTGAGTTGAACGTGAAACTGGTAAGATCCCGTCGTACAAATATTGAAAGTCACTTTTTCGTTTTCTTGTTTGTCTTTTTTTATATATACAGTATATTGAATACCGATATTGCACGTCACGTCCTCTTATCTCGCAGTGACAAACGGGACGTGCACGCGAATGCGCGAGAACCACTGCATTGTACCGCACGATAAGAGAGTTTCACGCGGAAGTTGGCGGCGGTTAATCTCGAAGGGGGAATATTAATTTTATTTCAAAGTAAAGAAAAAACAACTTAATCTCCTATATAGCTTAACCCGTCGACGTACATAAATTCATTCGTAAATCTCGATTTTAGTGGGTGTCGATCACGTGCGAAAAGCTATATAAAATTTTATCCCCATTCCCCGAGGGAAAAGGGGACCTTTTGCCGCGCTTTTTCGCGTTGAAGGCCCCTCGGCGGTTCATTTTTGCGTATAGATCTCCGGAGTTCAATTTACTACTCGGAGTGATGAATTTCAATCAAGAAGTTTTCCGACGCGAAAAATATTTTTTAAATAATTTCAAAAGGGGGAAAATGTATTTTATTTTAATCCAAGATTTACTTAGTGAATTTATATATCGAGATTTATAACTTCAAAGGAAACTCTACACCGAAAATACCTTATTCTCCCGCAGATTTTTCCCCCCTCCCGTAATTTTTTGCCTTTAATTAAAGTGAGGAACAAATTGGGCAAAAAATTGGTTTGAAAACAACCAATTGCTTTTTCCTACACTCGCACCCTTCATAAGCGGATTAGGTGTTGAGAGACTTGAGATTTGTTGTCATCACAAAGCTCTTTAGCTTCCATTTGGACTCGGTAGTTTTTTCACGTGATGGTGCGCGCTGAGAAATTTTTATTTTTATTTTTATTTTTATTCCACCTACTTAATAGCTACATAAGTAAATTTTGTTGCATATTATTATTAACGCTATTAAAAAAAGAATCCTTTATTTAAATTCCCCGATCGTGTTTTGTTTATTTTTCTAGTTTTATCTTAAACACATTGATGCGCAGTAAATCGTGAGGGAGTTTTGGTTGTCTATCACTTGACCGTTCGGTTTAGGGGGGACGCAAACCTGATGAGGCGAGATTACATTCAATTACACATTAGTTTTGACGGCGGGAGATCGTTTATTGGATTCGTAACCCACTGGCAGGGTGCCAATTACCCGTGACGTCATTCAAAGCGGGAGAGCGAGGGGACGCGAAGAGAGCGCGAGAGGGATTTTTACAACTCGACGGTGCTTCAGTTATCTATCAACCGTGCTACATCGCTCCGCGCGCGCGTTTTCATTCCGACGGCATCTCCGTGATTATTTTTTGGTCGACGAAAATTCCATCAAAAAAAAAATATTTTATCAATGAAATTTTCATTTATCATACAAATTGCGGTTTGGAGTATTTGAGGAATGTGCGCGTTTATACAAAATCAAATTTTATTAAAAAATTTGAAGAATGTTCCGTGTGAGTGTTTGTGTGTGTTATGTCTTCGTACAAAATTTAATGGTTGTTTAAATGAAAACAAAAATAGAAATAAATAAAAATGGTGTCGATGTACGTGCGTCGGTTGCTCTTACCTGTGTAGTAGAGCGTCCCAATGTCTTTGCGTTCGTCATTCTTCTTGGGATCCATGGTGACGGCGTTTGGGGTTCTCTCGGTCCACGGGAAAGATGAATTCGAGGAGTTGGCGCGCGCACTTCGTTCTACAGAATGCGCACTGCGGCGTCGCGTTAGCTACGGGGCGGCAGGCGAGGGGGGCGTCACTTTGCGCACGCTCCGAACAGACCACTGGCAAAGCGCGGGAAACGGTACCGCGTGGGCGGCCGTAAACACCTACTCATCTTCGGGTAGTCAAAGGAGTTTGGTCCGAACGCGGAGGCGGTTTGTGCCTCTGACCTTTTCAAAACAAGAGTTGGGCTGTTTCAAATTAAGTCCCGCAAATATAGATACGAGTTCCCATCTTATTAAGTGTCAGATGGCCATTTCACGTCACTTCCCATCAGCTACCCCCATTGGTTCTTGCGCAAACCCACGTACGTGTTGAAAGAATTGCTCAACTCTGAGGATGATTGGTCGCCAGGTTGTTGTTACCTGTAAACGACATCACATTGGACGATTTCGATTTCCGAGTGAAACTCTCTTGTACGCAGTCGTTAATTTCAATTAATCTAATTCTCGACGAGATTAAAAATTTAATCCTAAACCGTGTACGTTTTTTAAAAATTATTTTTAAACATCGATTTTTACTCTATTTTCTTACATTTCTAGTTAAATATACAAAAATTGTCGTCTCAGCGGCGGTCTTTTGGTCGGAGTAACGAAGCGGACAATTAAATAAGCGTTGTAGTTTGTGAGTGATTGATCGATTGAACCCGTATTCTGGAAATAGATGGGTAAGTATCCAGAGCAGTACATTCCCCCCACTCTCATCGTCCCTCCCACGCTCCCCGAGGGATTAATTTTGCCTCTTTCCGACCAATAAATTAACGATTGGATTTTGCAACTCTGTGTGTTTGGTGCTGCGAGAAGCGTTATCAAGAAGTAGGACTGCAATCATTTCTGTTTATTTAGCCAATTATTTATGGACAGTGAGTAGGGGCGGCATCTCTGCTATGTCACCGCACGTGATAAGCAGCCTTCCCTCTCGTCATAAATTGTCGGGTTAAAACTTGAATGACACACGTTTACCGCTCTTCTTGTTCCCGCGTCACGACAGCAGAAAATGAGGGATTTGCCAATTGACGATCGAACGAGTTGCTCGATGATTGTCGAGTCAGTGTATCTGTTTATCTTCCGTAATAAGCGAGCTTAAGAGAATATTCATTAATTTTGACTTATACACAACCAAAACTCAAGCCGATTATCATTCCGGGGTTTATATTCAATATTAATGAATGAGGAAGAATTTTTATTAAATGACGTAAAAATAACTCCCGAGAGTAATCGAAACAAAATATTGTACTCTCCTTTTAATTCATCATTTTCAAAATTAAAAACGAATTTTTCCTTAATATTACAAAACCGATGAAAATGCGTCAAGGTGCACTTTCACCTCGCGTTCTCTTATCGAGCAACGGCAGGCGCACGGCATTGCGGTTTGGGCGGTCGTCATAAATGCTTCTTTTGTGGCGGTTGAATTTGCCCGTGATTGTAGGTATTTTTTGACGATAATGTTATTAGGCTCTCTCTCTCTCCCTCTTTCTATGGTCACGTCTCTACTTCTATAGTCAAAGGTCTCTCGCTCTCTCTCTCCTGATTCACGCGCTACCGATGCGTCACTAGTCGCACGTGGCGCTTATTTTATGGGTACCACATCAAAAGATTGCTGAAACTAAAAATGAGGAGTAATAATTAATATTTTTTGAATCGAAGTTGAGTTTTGTGTCCCACGGTTGTGTTTTATGTCCGGGATTTCTTTCTTTCTTTTTGGTTTCAAGTAATGTTTTGCGATCAATGGCGAATTTCGCATAGGTAATGAGGCCGAGTAAAATTAATAGGGCATTAGTGAGCTTGTGCCGTCGCTTTAGAGGCGTGAGATTTATTGGCGCACGGCCTCTTCGCGCCCACGCGCTCAACCACGTCGCACTCAGAAAAGGGACGGCGTATTCAAAACGTCAAAAATTGGCGTCGATAACTCTGCGGAAATTTTATAGGTGGCGGCGTTTGTATTTATGTAAATTTACGTCTTTGGATTTCGAGCAAATTTGGTCTTGTTTCGAGGAGAATGGAGAAATGCGTAGGTTCGTGGAGCGCGTGAAATGGCACTCGGCTCGAGAGGTTCGCTCTTTCGCTGAAACCGCAATTACTTCGAGTAGGAGCAATTTAAGACGATAAAAAAATATTCACGACTATTTGATTGCGATTCTGGTAACTAATTGATAAGATATTATTTTTATTTCTACAACGATCCGATTCCGAAATCTTCGAATCGTTATTTTTCCATCTGGAAATAACACGTCGAAATTATTACCGTGACGTGGATTAAATTACTAGGTGGAATTGACGTACGGTATTTCTAATCGAAAGCGTCGATAAATCTTGGTTTAATACGAGCAGTCGACGGGAAATGTTAAATTCAGCTTTGATAGCGTCGCGCAAACCGTAAAGACGAATGAGTTTTGCGGGGAAAAAATTCTGCGCGTTGGCGACGTTTTGTAAAATGTAAATGGCAAAGGTAAACGCGAGTCGTTTTTCAAAAAAGAGCAATTCTGTTTACAGATGAGAAAGATGAAAAAAAAAGTGTTTTGATGATAAGAATGAGAACGATGTTGGTCTTTAGCGGATTTCGAGAGCGTTCATTAAGATCGCTGATCCGCTGGTTTTTCTCGACAGTATCAATCATCCGCCTCCTGTTCGCGACATCTCGCGCGATTAAAATACGGTGACGTCACGCGTACGCGCAACTGCTTCATTGAACCGATCAATTCGTATTGCGCATTGTACGTCGCGTATCTACTTTTCCGATGCGGCGACGCATGCGCGTGCCCTAATGATTTATTGCGTTCGCCGTCAGCTGGCCGGCATTAAATGTAACTGGAGTTGACGGTTGTTGACATAAAGCCGACGAACAAAGCCAATCTAATTGAGGCAAACGAGGACCATGGCGCCATATTAACAACGCGCAAGAATTCACCCCACCTTGCACACACACTTCCCATAACATCGCAGTGAAGGGGACGCGTTGGAAGGGAGATGGACCCTCCAGCTATTGATTCTTATCCCTAAAAGAGACCCTTTAAAAAATCTTTTAAAAAAGAGCAATGTGGATCATTCCACTGAACGAAGATAAATGTTGTGTAGTTGACAATGCTACTTTTCGATGCTGTTTTGTGGTATATATGAAATAGCGAAGAGATGAACGGGTATTGTGTCAGGTCTGAAAGCGAATACGACGAATAGAGAGTCCTTTACATTGGTACAGTGTCACTGCCAGATGGTACGCTGAACGGTGTTGACCGAGTAAAGGAAAGAGTAAAGTAAGCGACCGCACGTGACCCAGCTGGAGAACCATTCGTGGACTAAATTATAAAGTGAGCGAATGTTGAGTTATAGGTAATTGTGATGTATAAAGCTTTGTAGTCAGTTTCATTTTACTGGTTTTAGGAAGTGGGTGATATGAGTGCGCGTGTCTTCTGGTGAGGTAGTGAATTTTTTCTTTCCCCTCGCCTGCCTGCTCCCAATTTGATGTCGCGTTTTGGGCTATTGCGTTCTGCTCCACCAACTTTCAATTTGTTGGTAGCAACAACTGCGAGAGGAATCAATGCCCTCACCACTGACCAAGACTTATTGACTGGGGTATTATTCTCGTCGAGTAAATTGAAAAACAGCAGCAAAAAGGAAAAATCTTGCCGATGAGAAGTAGTGATCAAATACAGAGTAGCAATTCTGGTTCCCACACTTCGATCGATTATAGACGCAGATCTCAATCCGGGTGGGAACAACTTCGCCGTCCAATAATCCTCTTCGATTTGGAAAGTCTGCATTTCTCTTTCTTTCTTATCTCGACTGATTTTGTTCGTGTAAAACTCTTAGACATTTGTTTACGAGTTTGCTTTTTTCTTCTTTCTTCTAATCCACAATACTGTCAACGCGAGGTTTTGTGTCAGAGTCGGAAACTCTTGACAGAAATCAGCGGTTTCCTTCGCAGTCGAGAAAATCGACTTCCAATAGAAATCCGCAGAGGAACCCGAATTAAGCGAGGCGTAAAGATTTCGGACCTCGTTTAATTATTGACCACGCGAGAAAATCTTTTTTCCCCCCTTTTCTTCATCCGTCTTACGTCGCGTCTGCCATCGGCTGACCAGTGGCTTATCAGCAACGTCCGGTTGCGGCGCGCAGAAGGCTCACTGCCTTCCAATTACCGGAGATGTAAGAGACCAAGCTTAAAAGGCAGAAAGAAACTCGGTCAAAATCCAATCGACGCAATCGTCGTTAATTAAGAGCTCGCCAGCGCGTGGGAACCGCACCACTCGCTAACTACGCCCTGATCGCTCGAGTGCGTCTCTCGAGGGTCCGATTTACCTTTTTGTTTACTTCATTCTTGACATAAACAAAATTGAAAAACGCCAAAAAAAAAAATAGAAATAAAAACGCAGTGTAAAATCCAAACGAAACATTGTTTCGTTGATTTTCAAATAAATTTCTTTTTACTGTATACTGTATATTGTGAAGAAAAATAAGGTGGTGATTCTAATCGAGCGTTTGTACAGTTACATCACAGGTGAAATGATCCTTGCACAAACTGAGTGGACGCGAGTCTCTTTCTGCCACCACCGATTATCGTCGGGAGACAGGAAAGGCGGCAACCCTTCCCCGGCGTTCGCCGAACGGCGCGGAGATTCCCCCTCATCCCTCTCGCTCGGTGCGCGCCTCATTCAACTTGGGTGCCTGACTCATCGTGCTGTGTTATCGGCTGCGCATTCCACAGCTGGGCACGTGCTCGGTGGACGTTGGTGCTGATAGCACGCGCTCAATTGCCGTCCCGACTCCGTCACCGACGTCAACATACTTCAGACTGCCACTATAAAAGGCAGCGGATCCGCCGAAATATCGCCACACGCACAACGCTCGCGCAGGTAAGTTTTTACGTTTTGGTTTATTTTTTGAGATTAAGATTTTAATTTTAACATTTTACAGTTTTATTACCATTTTTCTTCCGATGGCGACTTTGCTTTTTTTCGTGATCTTGGTGGTTGGTATCCAGTTTTCGCAGCAGTCTGCAATAACCTCACGATGGAACGGCGCGATGGAGAGTTATTTATGCAGTTACCTGTGCAGTAAAAATCTCGGGAATGATCTTTGTTCGTGCGGTATTTCGGAACACGTCACCAGAAACACCAAAGCTGACGCGCAGCAGTTCAAGTCGGGGCTATGCGCCCACCTTTGCTCGATAGATTTAGGCGGAACTCTGTGCGGTTGTGACCGTCATCCAGTTCCCCGTTAACGCAAATTAAATCGATCGCCGAACACATGGTAAATAATTTACATTTTAAGTTATTGAGAAATATAATTTAAGATTGCAATTTCAACGGCATCAGTACAATTTAATACCCTAAAGCAATTTGAAGTTAGATGGTAAAATTGTGTATAGTGGAATTCAGGTTTTAAGCTATACTTTTTAGTTGTAAAAGAAACTTTTGCGTGTGCCTGGGTGGTAAGTTTTTAATGCGAATGCGAATGCAAATTCAAATCGAATGCCGTAGGTTTTATCCCGCGTTTTGAGCAAAAATTTAAGTCGTTGTTTCCAACGACGTTTATTTTCAAAACGCAATTTCCAACCAACCTGTAAAATGGTCGAAATTATTTTAAAAAACATTCGAAAGAAAATTATTCAATATTCATACAGCTAACTTAACCTATTCTAGCTTTACGTAAAAATATTCACAGTCTCGAAACGCAATATTAAAACTACACACCAGTAAAGAGAATATTAAAGGCGAGAGAGGAAAAAAAGATAAAACGCAACGAAGCAAAAAGTTTTTTATTTACGACGTAGAAAAGAACGAAACAAAAAAATTAAGAAAAGCTCCACTCAGGTAGAAAGCTTAGTTTTAGCATTTACCAGCCAGCAAATCTATTTCGATTTGTTCTCGACACCCCCAATGATACCCTGCAAAAATGGCCGCCTCGCGACGCAGCTGAGCCGCGCGTAGGCGTGGTTTTGTCGGCGCGTAGGTCACCTGCAAGAAAGTTGGTTTGACACCTGGACGACCAATCGGAAATCCACCCCGTGCCTCGCTCCGCCTCTTGGCTCCAATGCAGTAAAGCGCTTACATTCCTATTGGTCGAAAACGAGACAGGTTGGAAATCACGTGTGGCGTTTTGCAAAGCGCACCTCAGTGACGTCGCAGGCGCGCGTTCTTAGATCGATTTGTTGTTCGTGTACGATGGCGTCTTTTATATAAAAACACTAGACTCTTTTAATATTTTCATCATATATCATCTTGATCGTAACTTAAACGATTATTTTTGTTGAGTTTTCAGAAAAAGGACTTTACCACCGGTGGAAAAAACGAAGGAAAAAATATGATGGAAATGCGGAATAAAGCCATTTATTTATTTTCAAATTGTTTTCGTACACGATTCATTTATTTTCCTCTTTTCCCTCAAATTTCAACGAGACGCTGTTAATGCAGTAGCGTAATCCTGTCGGAGGAGGACCGTCGGGGAAAACGTGACCCAAGTGAGCGTCGCACTGTAAACAACAGACGTGCAATTTAAACCACGAAAATATTTTTCATTCCATTTAATTTAATTTAAAATCGACCTGTTTACACATAACCTCCACTCGCTTCATCCTGTGTGATGTATCTTCTTGTTCTTTAACATTCGTCGATTCTTCGCCATTTTCATCTTCCAACATGAACGGGCGATTAAACGACGGCCATCCACAACTCGACTGGAATTTGTCTTCTGATTTGAACAAATTTGCGCCACAACAAACGCAGTTGTAAATTCCTGGTAAATCGGTCGAGCAGTGGGCACCTGAAAAGGGCTGAAATATGTTCAGTAATATATTAGTTATACGTGAACTAACTAAAATATTTTCCGACAAAATTCCGACCGTTTCTGTTCCTTTTTCCCGACATACGTGATACTGTTCGTCAGATAATTGCATTTTCCACTGCGACGTCGTTGCTTGAACGAGAGTTTTTCTTCCCGGTTGATATAGATCTGCAAGTAAAACGTTTATTTAAGTTTATTTCAATAAAGGATTTCCATTTTTATTTGATTTTCATCTCAAATTTTACCAGATTGGGCACTCATGCCACCGTTGATTCCAACGTTATTTTGAGACATGTGGCGACAGCTGAGTAGAGTGGCGCCCACACTGACGATTCTTTTATTCGTTGCCTTGGTTGACGAGATCCTGAATAATATTTTCAAAATGTGGCGATTCAATGCCATGGAACCTGCGAACGAGAAAATAGAATAAATTCTTTATCTGATAGACATGAATTTTTCGCGCGATGGTTGATTTAATAAAAGTACGGTAGCTTTTTAATATTTTTATTGTAAGGCAGTGGAAACTAAAATAATCTCTGATATTTAACCAGCTTGTATTTACTGTAAATACGCAATTGAAATTTTTTTTACAGTATTTTTTGTTGGTTGTTTCTTATTTGAAGTTCGCTGGTAATTGATTTTTAGTTCACAATCAAAATTGGCCGTCGTCCAGAATTTGACGTGACATTAAATCAGTTATTTCACGGTATTTAGGCCCAAAATAGCTAATCCAAATAAGTAGAGAATATATTTTTAAACAGAGCCAGAAAAGCAAAAAATAATCGACGTGTACATTATTAACATTACAAAATTAATACAGCAATAATAATAAAAAAAGATATATAAAATAAATTTTTGTGCATCGTGCTTAAAAGTGATACGCGCAATATCAGTTTTGTATGAAAATATTTATAAATCCTCCCCCAAAAACGATATCCAAACCGCGTACTAACAGGATACATTACGTAAGTCATGCTAAGCCTAATTTCAGAAAAAAAAAATTAAACAATTTTAGTTTTCGTCACCAGATGGCAGTAGATGAAAGCACAATAACAATTTTTTAGATGTTGATTAAAATATTACTAAATTGTTCTCGTAATGTTGACAAATTTATTAATTTCCTATTTTGCCTTAAAAAATGTGATCAATTAAACTTTATGCAATGCGCTAACCGGGTTATGATTCTTGGGTTTTACATAATTGCGAATGGCATCGATAGCTTATCGATAGTGCGATACATGGTTTTGTTAGATTTACCATGTGCAGTTTAAGCGTATTAAAAATTAGAGCACCAGTGATAGTTTGAGAGCTACTTTACTCTTTGAAATTAATGTTTAAACGATAGCGTAATTCGACAAAATAATATTCAAGACGCCATCTGAAAAACGTACCTCTAGCGAGCTTTCTTGCCCTGCAAATGGCCGCTTCCTTTGCGGTAGGATTCGCAACTTTTTGGCGAAACTTGCGGCATTTTCAAACGAGGCAAAACATTAAAATGTGTTTGTCATCCTCCAATCATTCCTGTTCCAACTGGAGACACGTAAGATGGGTCAGTGGCATTGGACCACCTCAAACTGAGGAACAGTTACCGAGTTCAACGGAAAGAGTCGATCCCTTCGCTGTGGCAAAACCATATTTAGACATAGTTATGCAGGAGATTAGAAAGGTAAAAAAGACACGAGTAGAATACAGACGAGACAACATAATAATTAGTTGTTTGCAGGTGTCGAACTTCAATCAATCGGAGCTAAAGAACCTTTCTAATTATTACTTCGATGCGAGTGGTAAACTTATTCGTCCAGTGATAATCACGTTGATGGCGAAGGCGATAAATTTTACTCTAAATAAAAGCACGAAGTATTTATTAAAAACACTTATTCAATATGGAACGTAATTTTAATTCGGTATTTATTTTCAGTGATGTCCTGCTCTCCGGTCAACTTCAAATGGCAGCAGTAGCTGAATTGACCCACACTGCAACGTTAGTTCACGATGATGTAATTGATTTTTCAAATACACGTCGTGGTAAAGCTGCAATTAATGTAATTTGGGGACAACGGAAAGTACGTCAAGTTATTAATCTCAAAACGAATAACAGTAGTAGTAATAGTACTTTATTTTCATTTTTTCGTAGGCAATATTAGGCGGAGATTACGTGTTGTCCTCAGGAGCGGAAATTGTTGCGAGGCAAAAAAATCATCAAGTAACGTCACTATTTGCTGAGGTACACTAGCAAAAACGTTCTTTAAAGAACAGTGGTAATAAAATTTTGTCTCAGATTTTCATTGCTTCATCTTTTAGACATTGTTCGATTTAGTTCAAGGAGAATTAATGCAATTAGGATCCAAAGACAGAGATAATGATAGATTTAAGCACTATCTTTTAAAGACCTTCAAAAAAACTGCTAGTCTAATTGCAAATTGCTGTAAAGCGGTAATTTATTTTGTTATTTTCTAGTTTACAAACATCGACTGATTATTTTTAAAAAGAATTTTCATTTAAGGTTGCAATTCTAGCTAAAGCTGACGACAAGCTACAACAGTTAGCCTATGAATACGGCAGAAACATCGGTGTCGCGTTTCAGGTCTGAAGTGATTTACTAAATAGAGTGTAAAACGAATGAGTTTGAATTATTTTCAGCTCATAGACGATGTTTTGGATTTTGAATCCTCGTCGTCTATTTTAGGAAAACCCGCCGCTGCAGATTTAAGATTAGGTTTAGCCACTGCCCCCGTTTTATTTGCGTGTGAAGAGGTAAAATTCGAATACATAATTTACTTTTTATTTTCAACTGTGTCAATAAACTCTATTTATTCATAGTTCCCAGAGCTGAATTCGATGATTATGCGACGATTTTCTCAGCCTGGTGATGTTGATAATGCACTGAAAGCAGTTTTAAATGTAATTTTATGTCTGAAGTTAGAGAAATTTAACTGATACATTTTTCTGTATTTAAATAGAGTAAAGGAATCAGCGAAACTCGTCTCTTAGCTGAAAAACATTGCGCAGAAGCTTTGAAATGGGCGAATCAATTATCAGATTGCTTGGAACAACGAGCACTGTGCGTTATACCAGAAATAGTATTAAATAGAGTTAAATGAAATTATTGTGAATGCAATAGACGAGAAACGGAAATTGTAATTATTTGCGTGTGTGATTTTAATTGTCTTAGGTTGTTAGTTTAGATTAAAGATTTGGCTAAGTGGAAAAGTAAATATTACAGATGAAAGTTGACTATTTTTGATGCTTCATAATTATACGTTTTTCTTCCTGTTACGTAATTATGAACGGAGGGATTGAAATTATTTCAATAAGATTAAAAGTGAGTACGCTGGAATTTTTTGTGGGATGTTGACGATTGCAATTTTTGAATGATGTCAAAATTATTTAATTATTACATGATCCAGGTCACTAGAAAGACTTCGCAATCACAGGGCAAAATGGATGTTAGTTGTTAATTATGTTCACTTTTTTTTTTCAATTATGTCAATAAACATTAAAATTGTTACAAAAATTCGTTGTGGTTCGTGTTACAGCTGAATTCTAGAAGTTCCACAAAGTTTTCCTTGTTTAGCGAAAAACATAGCATCCGCAATCAATTTTTCAACAAACACTCTTTGCTTGGGATCCACGGTGCTTAAGTCGCTCGCCACCTTTTTTCCAGCTAGAACAAACGCATCATCGTCGTGTTTTTGAGAGTTTCGTAGATAATTAATCGTTAAGTCCACAAGTTCATTAAGATCTCCAACTGATTTTCTTTCCTCGGGATTTCTCGCAATTGCAGCTGGTGGTGATGCCATGCGTGTTGCCGTGGATGCTGGTACCACGCGTGGTGCCGTGGATTGTGGTGGTACCACGCGTGATGCCGTGGATTGTGATGATGCCATGCGTGGTCCCATGGATTGTGATGATGCCATGCGTGGTCCCATGGATTGTGGTGGTACCATGCGTGGTCCCATGGATTGTGGTGGTACCATGCGTGGTGCCATTGGATGTGGTGGTGCCATGCGTGGTGCCTTGGATGATGGTGGTGTCATACGTGGTGGTAAGGGTGGTGGTGGTTCTTTGCGTGGTGCTTCAGAACTACTTGAATCGTCCGATGTGGTTACGTCCATGAATGTGAAGTTTTTTTTGCCTTTACTTTTGTCTTCATCTTCGCTACTGTCCTGAAAAAAGTATATATATTTTGCAACTAATTTAAACATACTGTATCACTACTAAAAATCACTTAAACATTAACTGTAAAAAAAGTTGATTAAAATGAAGAATAAAATCGACTTGACGCAAACACAATTAAATCAAATAAACAAACTGTAAATAAAAATTATTTTCAAACATAACAAAATCGAAGTAAATATTAAATTACGCAAAATAACTGCAATAATAACTAGCAAAACTTACTGTATCGGTAGAGGACGAATCATCAACCTTAGCCTTGTTCGTGGCCAAGTTTGAACAACCTCTTTTTGTTGGATCTACTATGAAAAGTAGGTGATCATAACACCACAAGTTTGGTGTGTAGGTAGCATTTGATGACGCCTTCGGTTTGTGACCGAAGAGAACCTTTTTATGTTCCCGCAGAAAACTGTAACGAAAGGTCTTAATTTTTCTAACAACGTACTCTTTGTCCACTAGCAGATTATTTTTTCTGCATAAATCAACCAAATCTGCATAGACTTTGTCACACAACGTTTGGTTATTATAGTCTGTTGAAAAACCGTCCCAAACACACGGATATTGTTTGTACATGTTTATGAATGTAATCCAAAAAATACGACTCATCCTTTGAGGGCGAGGCATGGCTCCAGTTGCAAATGCACGCAGTAGACAAGAAAAAATAGGTGCGCACAAACACGTGTTTTGGCTCAAAGACTCTCCGTAGGTGGGCTTGCCTTTAAATATTCCCGCTATTTACACGTGCGCTTTGCATTTTCTCTATTCCAATTTCTGTGCCTAGATGTCACTACTTGACTAGATTGATGAGTCACTTCAAATTTAAAAAGTGGAATTTTATGTTTTGATTGATTTCTGTTTGTGACTGTACGCGACTTTTTTTTGTTCGTGAATTTCTATTTTTCTTGTTTTAAGTTTATTGAAAAACTACTCAAAAGACCAATGATTTCATTATGGATTTCCAAATAAATTGCATATTTATCCAATAAATTTTTAAGATTTCAATACACATCACTTTAAAAGACCAGCATTAACATTTTTTTTTGTAAATTTACACACGAAAACAAAAAGAAAATTGTTCACAATTAATTTAATTGACTTGATCGTTAAACCAATGATGTATCTCTACGTTCTTTTTTACCTAAGATAGCCTTGATGTCTTCCGCATCTAGGGTTTCGTATTTCAGAAGAGCTTCAGCCAAGGATTTGTGCTCTTTGGAATGAAGTTTTAAAATTTGTTTCGCTCTTTCGTACGATTCCTGTTAATTTGGAAAGTGTAAATTAAAAAAAAAAAATCAAGTGCAGTCAAATAATTTTCTCTTACGGATAGCAATCTCTTAATTTCTGAGTCGATCGATTCAGTAGTCGTAATTCCAACCTCATTGACAACGACTAGACTGTTGGGATTATCTTCAAACGTTCTCACTCCCACCTGCGGTTTAAAGTTACAATAAAAATTGACTTCTCACAAGTAGAAGAAAAATTTACTCTTCTTTTACCTTTTCAGACATTCCCCATTCTTTCACCATGTTCACCGCTAACGCAGTTGCTTGCTTTAAATCACTCGAAGCCCCTAAAATTAAATCATAACTAATTAAAGAAAGAAAATTTTAAAGATACATGCTAGTTTCATTTCCCGTACCTGATGTAATTTTTTCAGAGCCAAATATGAGCTCTTCAGCAGCTCGCCCACCCATTAGCGTGTCTAACGTGGCGTTCATCTGAGATTTAGTCACGTGGTAACGTTCTTTTTCGGGAATATACGCAGTCTGTGAAATAAAATTAATCGTTTAAAATTTTGTTTCTGTTAGTAAAACGTATTTCTTACATGGCCTAACGACGGGCCTCTGGGTACGATTGTCACTTTATGTAAAGGATGAGCGTCTTTTGTAAAAAACGCAACTATTGCGTGTCCACCTTCGTGGTAAGCTGTTATCATGTTGGCTTCGTCGTCAGGTATACGTGATCTTCTCTCAGGACCTAAAAGATCATGCGTTAAGCTAGTAACTAAACTAATTACGGAATTCGTCTTATTACCCATTAGGACTTTATCTCTGGCATTTTCCAAATATTTCATGCTCACAACTGTTGCCTCATCAATTGCAGCTCGCACCGCAGCTTGGTTAACACAATTTTCGATATCTGCTCCGGTGAATCCGGTTGTGCCTCTGGCCAGAACTTCCACGTCGACGTCGGGACCCGTTTTAATTTTACTAAGATACAACTGTAGAATTTCTTTTCGACCTTGAAGATCAGGAGGTGGAACTTGAACTTCGACGTCGAAACGTCCGGGACGTAACAATGCTCTTAAAAAATAAATTTTACAGTAAGAATTTTATATTTATTTTATCAGTCAAGACGGTTAGCAAAAAATTCACTTGTCTAAATCCTCTCGCCGGTTGGTGGCACCAAGAACAATTACGCCTTCGTTTTGTCTGAAACTGTTGACAAGAATATTCTTTGAGTGAACAAACGAAATTTTTTAATACAGTATATCGGTATTGTGCAATTACCCGTCCATTTCTGACAAAAGTTGATTAATAGTCTGATTAGCATACGGATGTAAAACCGAATTCGTTCGTTTCGCTCCAACAGAATCTATCTCATCAATAAACACGACACAAGGTGCGCGGCTTTTGGCAGTGCCTAAACAGAAATTATACGTGAATTATTGAATTGAACCAAATAATAAACCGAGTTAGTAGTTTATTTAAGAATAATTACTGAAAAGATCTCGCACTCTTCTCGCGCCTTGCCCCACTAGAATTTCGTCGAATTCTGGTCCGGCCGCGTGAAAAAATGGAACTCCGGCCTCACCAGCAACAGCACGAGCTAAAAGGGTCTTTCCAGTGCCAGGTGGGCCCACAAGAAGTACACCTTCGAGAGAAATCCACTTATTAACATAAACGGAGGTATTTTGATTAATTTATATTTTCAAATGTTACTGTACCTTTAGGTAATTTTCCACCGAGAACAGAGAATTTGTCCGGATTTTTTAGAAATTCCACGACTTCTAACAATTCTTGTTTCGCTTCATCAACCTTTAACATGACGCGTAATTCAATATATTGTACTGTAATTTGTTCATAAAACAAATAACGAAGTCAATTACCCCTTTAACATCTCCGAAAGTCACGTTAATTTCCTCGGGATGAACTTCGCTTGTACCTCCAATTTGAACTCTAAAAGAACCGCCTACCCCAAAATATTACATTTTGTTAAAACAATTTTGTAACCAAAAATATTACAATAATTCGAATTTTTCTCACCCATAAACGTAAACAATATGGCAATAATAAGAACAATTCCCATTAAGTCCCTAAATATATTAAAAAGTCTCATTTTAGACCCGGGTTTTCCTCGACCATCAGATGCCAGATAACCTTCAGCAAACGCAACCTACAATGTTTTAAATATTGGTAAATAAATAATTTTGAAAAAAGTTTTTCCAATAAAAAAAATACCTTAATTTTTTGTTGCTCATCTTTTGATAAATTATTGTCGGCTAGAATAGCTTTCAATCTCTCATTTCTTTCAGCTTCGCCCAATATTTTTTGTTTATCCTTTGATTCTCGTACGATGCGAAATCCAAATATTCGTTGGAAGAAACTCCGATTTGAATCCGTAAAAACTTTTTTTCC